>KQ061759.1:1358-45732 GCA_001008035.1 Atkinsonella texensis
TTTTTTTTTTTTTTTTTTTTTTTTTTTTACTAACCAGCAAATATCGAATAGATAGGCTAACAGAGTCGCAAACTTCATATTCTCTACTCCGCACGGATGCAGAATTTCTTCTCCTCGGCTGATTGTGGGCCAAGCGTTTGAAGTGTAACGGAACAGCTTAGGCCTCGCTTCCTGTCCGTTTCACGACCACGACTTGTTCGTAATATACATGCATTCAATCGTACAGGGTCCATGCACTGGTGGATAAATCGTACTCCGCTTGACGACATCCTTCCTTTGCATCACCCTCAAGCTCGCTCTGATGAAGGTCTGATATTCTCTGGCAATTAACACTACGGTAGCCTTCTTCCTTACCCCGGCCAGCCTTATCGACCAGCACCATTATTTTTCTGCCCACGCCTTGGAGCTATTGGTATTAGACCTTGAGTGGAATTGACTTGAGCGTAGGAATGCACTGATTGTTCCCAGCTGGCTATTCAGACATGTTTCATCGAGCTCCGCAAATCGCGGCCGCTAAGATGGGAGACATCAGCGGATATTTCCCTGGTAGGTGAGACATCCATCGCTTGCCATGCAGCTATTATTTTGCCGTGATCGACTACCAACACATCGGTCGCATACCTGTTAGTCCGTACCGAGTCCCAGGCGCTGGGCTGCAATGTCTCTCGTCTGATCAAGACAATGTAATATCAGGTTACGCCTCGTTGCATGTTCTGGCATGCTTCGGTTATCATTAGTAGACGGCAACTCCATCTCCTTTCAGGCACGATCGACATAAAGCATCAAGGCCCTGGGAAGGATTTGCGGCCCATGGCCTGCCTTGCATCGATCGTCCCGTCGTTCTCGACATGCAAGTCAGCAAATGCTTATTAGCGTCGTCACCCACGTCTGTGTCAAAGATGGACAAAAGGCCGAAAATAAAATGCCTGATGCAGCTATCCAACCAACCCTGTTTAGATCATCGTCATGTTATTTCTGTCCTCAACGCGACTAAAACGCGGCAGGTCTCATCTCTGTGTCTCGTCAATTCGTACACCATTGTCACAACAGTAAGGCTTCCTGCATGTCCAGGATGAAAGCTATCGCCCGTTGCCAGACTTGCGTGCGTGCTGATGAATAGGAAGGGTGTGTGCGCCTGCTACTTAATACCTGATCCTCCCTCCGTGGGATTGGTTGGCTGAAACGAAGGAGCAGTGGTGCTACGCCGCATAACGCCTTGCCAAATTGCCCTGTTCATGCAGGCGCACATTGGACCTGGGTTACATAGGTAGGTATGTATGTAGGTCGACTGGGCGTAATTTATAATATTACGGGCTGGACCGTCCAGCCAAGCCCTGTTCCTGTTCCGTCCGCAGCTCGGTTCATCGAGAGCCTATTTGAAGTAGTAGCTTCATGATTCTGCCGACGGACATTGTTGAGAGCAGAGAAAAGGCTTCTTTCTCCTCGAAAGGCCATCCTGGCATGCAGAAAAGCCTGGCAGTTGTTAGTTGATTGCCCAGCATAGAAGAGGTGTTCGAGGTGTTTGTTCGAGGGGTCATGATGTAGGTTGTGCCAGGCTTACCATACTCTCTACCTGGAAATCCATTTCTCTCCCTCAAACCGCAATTTCAAACACAGAAACTACACCAAACGCAAGAAATACATGCGGATAGCCAGCACGGGATCAGTCTTCTATTGCACGCGATGATTTCTTGCGTTTCCATGTGTGCGTGTGCGTGTGCGTGTGCGTGCGATATTCAAGGCCAGTGACGCCCCGCGAGGGCAAAAGGGCGTACAGGGTCGGCAGTATAGGGTAGCCCTTCATCGGGTTAATGGTATTGAAAGCATGGTCGCTTATATCAGCTCAGCGTTTCGACGTGTTCTTCCTACATCCTCCGCCCGAGTCAATGCCAGGAAGTGAAGGGCTGTCGCCGTCTTGCCCCGTTGGACGAATCACTCAATACCTTCTGTCATGCATAGTACCCAAGATTACCCTTGCCTCGAGAGAGTACCCTGGTGTGAACAGATTGATACGGTCGTCGAGATTATCGACGGGTGGATTGAATCAACCCTCTTACAGCTACAACATGTCGTTGAGTCAAAGAAGCGTAAACGGCGGCCGGAGCCTTCAGCTTCCTAGCTCACAATGTACTTTCATAAAAATCGGGGAAGGTGAAAAAAATGAGCCAAAGGATACAGGCCAAGGTCTCTGCACGCCCTCATGTTGGGGCACGAGCACGGAGTAACCTCCTAGGTATGTCTCCCTTCGCGCCACGCAGCAACGGGCCTAACGGGTCTAACGCATAACTCGTCGTGCTTTGTGTGTGTTGGAAGATGGCCCGTGACAAGCCGGTCAAATTGTTCACCGCGGGGATGTGTGGTAGGTGGCCGCACACCTGAACCAGGATTAGGCATAAAAAGACGGTCACCCCCTTCGTATCTCTGATTGGCGTCTGTCAAATAAATCTCCGATCCTAAGAGGGCACGGAAAGCTAGCCAGGCCGCTGTCTGGTGATTCATCGCTGCGTCTCATCCCCCAGGCATGACACAGTCTGGCTTTATCCGCCGCATCCATCCATCTACATTTCAAGTCTCAGCCGTGTATGCGGGACATTAAGCAGCCGCTGCCCCGCCGAGAGCATGTTGGAAACCTTTGGGTTTATTCATTCAACGTAGTGAAAGGTGAAGAAGAAGATGCGGTGCCGTTCTCTGTACGTATATGTGTCTGCGGCATAGCTCCCGCCCAGCGCATGCTTTTGTATTCAAATATCTCGTTGTCCGCTTTCTGTACAGATCGATCAGAGTGAATATCATACTCGTAGCTAAACGCCCATTCTAGTCTACGGGACTTGCAATGCCATTTTTTACAACGAATCAGTCGCATCTCGCATTGTCCAGTGTTCCTAAGCCATGCTGGCTTGGGGTCCTGAGCACTGAAATGACCATGGCCCCCATTATAGCCAATTCATTGAATCTTCCTCTAAATATTTCGAGGAGTCGTTTCATATCCCGTGACAACCAAAAAGGCCCCAATTTAGATCGCATTGTTTAGTTTACTATGTTTTGCTCGAGTAGGGAGCTAAGGCTAATTATCGTGGTTGAATGCTTGCGCCATAATGTGTCCTAATCGTCCCTCTTCCCGACGCATCAGCTATGATATACTGTCTCTGACGAGTATCTGGAACAATATTCCTCCTTCGAGTCTAAAGCTCATTGCACGTGCCTTCTCGCCGGACCACAGCCCGTGCTTACATATCCGAATCATCACCGTCTTCAATCAAGAAGGAAGAAGAGCCTACAGAGTATTTAGGAAGGCGATACTCCGGCATTGGATGCAGTGCATATCGTAGAGTTTCAGAATCTGCGCCGTTTCCATAAACGTCTTGCCAGGGAAGCAGCATGCTTGACGGAACAGGCCATGCTTGTCTGGTGTTTCTCAACCATAGCCGGACCAAATGACGTGAGGGATATTGGTCATCATCGTATGCTACTCGGCGGTGTACGATAGCCCAGTTGTTCACGAACAAGATATCACCACGACTGAGTTTAAGCCGAAGCTCGGTTGACCGCGCCACCTCAACGAATCTCTCGAGGGCAAATACTTGATCTTTGTTGAGGGAAGGAATAGGCTATTCTCTGGTGTCGGGACTTTGACCAAATCTTTGAGGATCTATGTTTGTCATAAGATGATCCCCTTCCATCGTCATCACTGGGGTGAGATAATGGTGACCAGGACGGACAGAACTAGCAGCGTTAGTAAGCTTTGTGGTCATTTGTCTGTCTGAAGAGGGCATATAATCTGACTATTGAACTGGCCAGTTGGATTCGAAGAGCGTCTTGACAACATTTGGCTCATTCTTTTCGAGTATGTTGAAAACTGTTGATGCTGAGCTGAGACAAGTGAATCCTCCCTTGGAAGCGCTTTGACGCACTTGCAGAGCTAGAATATCACAGCCTATGTCGCTCTGGAAAGGCTTTAAAGAAAATTTCAGTAGCCTTTTATAATGAGAGAATATTGGACTTCGAGGTTGCAACTAACCAAAGCATGTGTGGAGTGAATACCGTGCCGTTGGCTCATGGGTGCATCCCACATCTTTGAGCTCGTAATATGTGCTGTCGTAGACCATATTAGTAAAATTCTATTCCAAGCTTGTCATCGAGAGTTTTGATTGCCGAGAACATTGCCCTTCTTGTCTTGCTGGCCACGTTGATTGCCAATATAACTCGCAAGACCCAGGTAGAGAACAGTGCTGTCCTCAACGGAGTACCGACTCAGGTCTAAACCGCGAATCAGATAAAATCCCTGGCCGCTGTGAATGAGATCTGCCAAAGAATACAGTTTCCCAGACAGTCAGGGTAGGAAAAAGTTTGATATCGCGACTTTGTCCCCGTCAAGCTCGAGGCCTGAAATCCTCGTGAGCAATACAATATGGCTCGATAAAAGGCCAAGGGGTGTATTCTCGACTTACTTTTAAAGTATTGGAGCGCAGAATCCACTCTAGATACGTCTTCAGCGTCCAGAAACAATGTGTTGGGGTTTTCATGCTGAAAGTCAGTTCCTGACCAAACCAGTGGGCCGGGGAGCTGGTCGGGAATAAGCGCATCGGCGGACTTTTCGTTTTCAGCACCAAAGATTGGAATCACGCAGCCCGGTTTCCAGTGTTCTGTGCCGTGGTCTGCGGATTCAGAGTCTGTTTTGATTGGAGCAGGCATGACGCTCGCTGTAGATGCCACGCTGTCTTGTTAGGAGACAGTTGCGCCGATCCGTGTCGCGGCAGCTATGCTGCATCGAGCAACCCTCAATATGCAGCAATAACCGCAAAGGGCAGACTTGGCCGGTTCGCGAGTTTGCGGCATTGACATCCAGGAGGTGGGAGCAAAAGTGGTTCCAATCCTGTTTTCAAAGTTCTAGTATAATTTTATCATCGTTGATGATGGTATCACTACTTCGTACACCTGGTCCACAGAAGGAGGAAACCCTTACTAGATCGCCCTAGTTGGATGAGGGAGCTTTGTATAGGTTTCGTAGCCTTACCTAATGCTTCCTATTATACAGAATCAACTTGCTACCTTCCACTACCTACTTAGGTACCTAGGTAGGTAGGTATTTACACTCTGCTGTGTAGCTAACACCTTCCAGCCCACCAACGTTCTCCTAATGCAGCCAAGTAGACCGCGCCACGGGATTTTATCTTCTTGGGTACCGAAGTGGCTCCACTATTGTATTGGCAAGGATGCATTTAGTACTTATATTCACAGGGAAGAAAGGGAGATGAAGGAAGGGCTTGCTTCCTGTCTAGGATTTATAGGCCCCTTTTCTCTCTGGAGCGGAGCCGGCAAGGCTATGTAGATGCTCCATCTCCTTGGAGTCGGCAAGGCTAATTGCGTACCGATCCACTTAGTACGGATTAGAAACAGCTCTATCTAGGTAAGGTTGTAAGAAGTGCGTTGTAGCTCGTATAACTCGGATGCTTGCTGGATTGTAGTGTAGATTAGCATAGTAAACGAAGCACCTCTATATGTGATCATTCTGATTGGTTCAACATCCCAGTCGGTACGAAAGTGTAGTTTCACGGAGGCCAAGGAGATAAGTCCTCCCCTCGACGACGTTCTACCTCAGTCTAACTGTCTTGTGTTTCTGGAATTCTAGCCTATGTCTCCCCGAGCGGAGCCAAACTCATTCCATGGTCGCGTCGAGACTGCCCCCGACTGTCTCCCTCTTGTGCTTACAGACGCGGACCTAAGCCCGAGTCGATGACAAAGGCGTTCTCTATGCTTTTGCACTGATGGTAAAGTAGGCACTCTCTATCAGGCCTAAATCCAAGCCTCTGTAGCAATCAAAGAAGCATCAGACTCACTGTTTTTCTGTCCAGACCCTTACAGGACTCCAAGAACTCAGAATATAAGTAGAATTATTGTTACTGATGCGCTAGAGGATTGCTGAGCATGTGACTGGATAGGAACGAGAAAAGGCAGTGGTTTATTATTAAAGCCGTTAATTGCCTAGGTAGCTAGTGACATGACTAACACTGTTAACGGGATAATTTCGCCATGACTATGACGTATAGTTTATCAACTTATCTTATGCAGTACAGTACAAGATTGATCTCTTTGAGGACGAAACGGCTCCAATGATATGCCAGCTGTCGTCAACTGCCAACCAGCTATGCTGCTGGAGAGTAGTCGTTATCTTGCGATATTACGTATGACACATTGTAAATCCTCAAGGTCCCCATATACATAGTGGTACTCCAAAATCCTGCTTTTACGTCGAGAGTGGTGTACTGTAAATCTAAGGCATGGCCACGTACGAGGGGCGCGTGGAGAAGGGTTAACCGCTCACACCATCGGTGCCGCAAAGAGATGATGAGATGCAGATGCAAAGGCAAGGTGACCACACGAACAATATCTTCATGCCTGGCTTGAGAATCACGCAGCTGACACATGAAATATGTTGCCAGTGTGTGGCTGGCTGCTGGCTGGCTGCTGGCTGTGGGTGTATGGGAAGAAAGCAGCAAGTGAAGGTCTCTGCGTTGGAGTCTATCACGGGATACGGAGTACGGAATATTCAGTCGATTTTTACAAATACACAACATTGCGCGCGAAGGATCGATTACTGATGATTCGTTTGCGCATCATCAATGTGGGAGAGGGCTAGGGCCATTGGCCGGAGTGACCCATGCGATCGATCAGTCATAAGTGACGACTGAAGCCAAATTGCAACGATTGGGAAGGGGGCGGGGGCTGCGGCTGCCCTGATGACAAGTGATGATCTCAATGTTTCTGATGAGAGAAACCGAGCGAGCGAGCGAGCGATTGATAGCCAGAGCTGGTTCATGTACCCCGTGCCCCCCGTGCCTCATCTATACAACACATACAACCCCATAGCATGTACAGTGGACGTACCTCTTCCGATTCGTCCTGGGCAGGACCTGTCTCTCCTCTTTCGTAGTCGTTCCTTTTCTATCCCTTGTTGATAACTTCCTCTCTCCCCTCCCCTGGCCTTTCCGGAGCCCGGCCCACGAGAGGAGAACACAAAGATATCACGGCATAGGCCTACTCGAACCCTTCTAAGCTTTACGGGTTCAGTGTGCCCCGTACGGAGTAGATGACTTGTTTTGCAGCCTGAAGCCATGCACGCAATCACCTGTCATTCCAGACATGGGGTAGGTAGTGTTTCTCTCGCTCTTCGTATAGCACAAAAAGTCCGTTGTTGACCATGCGATACCAACAACTATGGAGCAAAGGTTGGGTTCTGGCCTTTCCTTGATTAAGATGAATTTCAAAACGCCTACCCTTCTGTGAAAATCCCAGACTGACTGATATGAATCCCCAAGGACCGTTACTCCGTACCAGGTTTCGTGGAGGATGTGCAAGACGGATGCAACAATATCCTCATGCACTGGCACTATTACAATTGCCATCCCTGGCCAAGCCCCGATTCCATAGAGGATCGTTGGCAGCCCCATCGCACCTATCAGCGGGAGTTTTAGGGCTGAATGTGTGTATGCAGTGTGGATCGACGACTAAGTTGGCCGAAAAAGGGAACTATCACCATGAGAAAGTTGTTATAGTAAGTAGGTACTCAGTTTTGAGCGTCATGACATGATACTTCGCTGGGCATTGGGTTGGTATAGCACAAGCGGTAGGTACAGCGCTGGGCAAAAAGGGACATATGGGATGTTTAGAGCTTGCAGCATGAAATTGGACATAACATGATGAAAGCGATGAAAGTGATGAGCTATGGTAATGTACCATGTTTTTGATGTACGTGTGTCAGTGTGTATTGAAGCAGATATAAGAAAACACGCCTTTATCGCTCGTTGTAACATGGCCATATACTTGAAACTCGCATCCGCATGTATCAGCTGAAGTGAAGAATCAGTCAGTCTTGTCAGTCAGTCGGTCAGTCGGTCAGTCAGACAAAACTGGCCATAGCTGGACTATGATACAAAAACAGTGCTAAAGCTACTTGACAGGATAGCAACTTCATGAGACGACTTGTCACCAGCGAATCCTATACTGTCCGCTGCTGTGCTGGTCATCCTCCCCGTTCTGGCCCACCAACACGCTCCGACTTGGCCTCACAGCATTGTCCCACGAGTCCCACGAGTCGTAAACGAAACCTGCCTGATCAGGTGTGCAGCTTTCAATAAGCGGGCTGCCGAGACCACAGCTCTTCATCCTCCCCGCCCTGACCCCTGGCATACAATATCTCGACCAGGAGGACCACTTGGAGCCTTTCTCCTTGTTCATCTGTGCAATCACATGCGCACCACTGGCCATCCGCTCGTACGTATCGTCGATGTCGTCTTGCAGTCGATTAAAATAGACGAGGCTGACACAATCCCGATGCCTCTCGGAAGCGTGGTATTCTCTATTCTTCCCTCTGAGAAAGTGTGGCCGTAGCAGCTCGGGTACCGGGGGACAGCAATGCTCGTCGAGATGGTTCAGGAATCGCTCAAGCATGCCCGGAAACGTCTCCTCCCACGACGACAGCTGCCCGCGCCGCGGATCCATCACCAGTTTCATCAGGCAATCATCCATGGCGATTTCCATGCCTGTCCGTACTCTACAGAGCAGTACGGGGTCGACAGAGTCATCGCTTTCGTTACCCCATTTCCTCTTCCTCGACTCACCGGCGTCTTGGAAGAAATCG
Source organism: Atkinsonella texensis (assembly GCA_001008035.1). Taxonomy (NCBI): domain Eukaryota; kingdom Fungi; phylum Ascomycota; class Sordariomycetes; order Hypocreales; family Clavicipitaceae; genus Atkinsonella; species Atkinsonella texensis. Next base: position 9,997 of record KQ061759.1, read on the forward strand.
CCCGGTAGGGTGTCGACGCTCTCCTCGTCGTCGTCTTCGCTGGGCGAAGTAGGCTCGCCTGCTAGCCACGGGAAGTCTTCCCTCCGGCCATCATCACGCAGGTCCCCTTCCTCCTCGGGCAAAGCCTCCGGCAGGAACACAAGGCAGGCCACAAACAGGGCGACTTCTCGCGTTGCATGTTGGAGCGCGCGGGTACGCAGCCGGAGCAGCCTGAGGTACCACCGCATCTGGCTTTTGAGGACGATTCTCCGATGAAACGGCGAGTACTTCGTCGTGCCTCGTCCTACGGTGTTCTCTTGCATTATCTGAGCTTATTTTCCCCTAATGGATGCGGTACGAGGCGTGGGCAACACGACGGCGGTTCGCTTCCACCCTTGGCGAAAGGTGTATATGCTACGCAAGCGGACACGTCGGCGCTGATGCTAGACTAGAGTAACGATGTTGACATGGAACGAGGTATTTTATTAGAAAATTTTTTTTTTCTCAGGTTGAGATTGGCAAGTCTTGTTGGCATTGAGGCTGGGTTTCCTGGGGCATTGTGGAAGGAGCGCTGCGAGAGGTAATCACTTGGGGGAAGAAGATGCACGGCTCTGGAGCGATGAATCGCTTCTTTTTACTCGTAGCACGGGCGTGATTTCTTTATATCTCCATGGCTTTGCGCATAGAATGGAAATGAAGAGGCATGCTTAAGCATTTTTGAGAGTTGTTCATTGCTCATGCCTGCGTGGCTGGCGCACACGGAATCGGGCAGACTTCCTGGCCGTTGTCGTGTAAACGCGATATGGAATGTCTATGGAATGTCGTTCAGACATGTGTGCATTCTGTAAGTTTCTGTCCGAGAACTGCTTGCTACTGCGATGCGTTTGCCGGACATGGTTGAATCCGGCGTGGTAGCGGTGATGCCCCGTCGCCGCACAATACAAACGCCAAATCGAGTTGCTTCAGAGGTCAAACATATACCACCTGATGCTAGCGCTTTAGAGCACGTGTAGATCATCTCGGCTACTGGTGCTCATCCGTCGTCGCAGCAATTCGCGATTCTGCTTGTGGTACCGGCATGCACCCAAGATCATTGCACGACGCAAACCCCGATGCTAAGCGCTTGTCTCCTTGGACTTGTCCTCGGCCATGTTGGAACAAGTTCTTGCAACTGGCACGTCGTTAGACATGCCCGAGTCCCATTCTTGACAGTCAGGCAAGCGGGAGCGAGGGTAACTGACGCAGAGGTCATACGATTATCAGATAATAGCTGTTGAAAGAGCAATTCACATCGGTGTGCTAAAGGGCCACTGCATACATTCTGCCTAGTAATTGCATGTACACATGTACACTTCTAAGCTGCTACTCCGTGATATCTCTACTAGCGCCTAGTGATGCGGAAACCCTGTCAGTGACGCCCGAGTTCGCTGGGTTCCCTTTCTCTGCACCGCCTTCGCGTCTACCGCCCGATTGCAAAAGACGATGCGATGCCACCAGAAACACTGGAATGGAGGCTGTCAAAGTAATCCGATTTCCATTTGCCTTGCCGCAAAGTCTGCTCCTTGGCCATGTGTTCGAAGTGGCCGCCATTGCTCGACCTCAGCAGGCCCAAGATGAAGTCCATCAATAAGTACCATGCGTATGTGCTTACCGAGAGTATAAGAAAAATCACTTGCCCGGCTATAAATAATAGCCAATTTCTATCATGACGCTTCAGGGAATAACCATAACATCATCTGTCTTCCGCTCAAGTATCTCCTTGACTCGCCTCAGCTTTGCATGTAGTCTTTCAGTCCGTGGCCTCTAACTCCCAGCCTCGCGACTCAGGAATATCTCTACTATGATCCGTTCCCTCTCCTTTGTGGCTTTGTCGCTGTCGTTCGTTCTGAAGACCAGCGGCCCTATCATGTCAGCATATCTCCTCTGACGCAACTTTCTCTTCCTCTCATTGTCATCTTCCGCTCCTCGTCTGAAACTGAGTCGACGACTGAGGCCTGGCAACAAGCGCTCTGCAGTGATTGGGCTGAGCTCCGTCGCCACGCGAGACAAGGTAGCTGTTAAGATGGCGAAGGCGATGTTGTGATTCGGGGACGAGGAGAGAATGTCCAGGATCCCTGTCTTCGCGTCTGGCCACATCCCAGGCGTGAGTGATGTCAAGTTCGGCATGACAGTAGAAAGCTTCGCCCATAATAGTGGTGGGACGAGACCATCGGTCAAGGATGTCAGAAATAGAAGCAGAAGAGACGACAAGATTTCGAGCTTGTGTGCTGAGGGGAGTTCAACAGGTAACATTTCGGAAAGAGAAGAGTCCGTGTCTAGGGCCGAAACAAGTTTAGTCTTGACTGCATCTTGTTCAGCGATCTCAGTCGCCCATGTGGCGGAATCGAACGGCCAGCCAGCTTCTTGGGGAAGGGTCATCTCTTCAAGCATCGCATTATCGGCCACGCATCTTTCTGCCAATGTCTGAATCGCCTCGGTCAACTTGAATAACTCCTTCGGAGCTGAGCATCGAATCTCGGCATCATAAGGTATCGCGCCTTTTATGTTTTCATGTATCACAAATTTCCGTATCCCTCCATCCGGTATCCGAATGAGCTCATCGATGGAACGCCCAAAACATGTCGGCAACCAGGAGCCTTTCACAGGTATGAAGTGATCCCGTCCTCCCTTCACGCGCAAGACAAGAACATCCTCCAGGTTCGCCTTGCCAGCATTCAAAGTGCGAAGTTGTGAGATGGTAGAAATTTGAGCTTCTATATGTGCCAGAATTGTTTCACCTGGTTCTAGAGTCACAATCTCCTCCATACGTGCTGTCGGTTCAGCGTCGAAACCGCCCAAAGACGTGGTAAGCCATGTTATGGAGCCAGAGTCGTGTGCGACAGGTGATGGTTTTTCCACGAACAAAACCTCTGCCGATACGCCTCCGGTGTTTGCGACAGTCACTATGCATGATTTTCGCTCCAAAAAACTAATGTCCCCAAAGTCAACGGTGTTCTCACTAGTCCCTGAGCTTCCTTCTATGACAACAGTGATGGCGGGTCGTCCTTCGTTCTCCGCTCTATCAAGCTCTCGCGCAACCTCTGCGTGGATTTTCGCCTTGAGTTCTGGGATGACTGTATCGTATTCAAGAGAAAAGACTGATATCACCGGTTTGTGATCCGACGATGAGATTCGCTGATGGGAAGCGTAGATATCGAGGCCAATTCCATCCGCAAAGCTTTCTTCAGTAACTATCTCGCTGACCGCGTTTTCTTTAGCCTCGTCGTATTGGTGATACTCGAGCGTCGGATCCTCTGCTGCTTGATCGCCACCATCAGTGTCAGGGTTGTAACTAAACAAAACATCGTCGTCTTGATCAATGCCACGCGATTTCATTTCCTCATCCTTCGTCCTTGAGTCCTTCTCCTCTTGGATCTTTCTGTCGTGACCCCGCTTGTCTTTCCGCGTTCGATACAGGATGCGGTCACACCAGCTTGGGGCGCGTTGCTTTTCACTGGTATCAAATAATGCAATGGTCCCAACGTCATATTTATAAGTGGGCAAAAACGTAATAGGCCCCTCTCTCCATCCATCGTGAAAAGCCTTTGTTTGTGCAATGGCGTGCCGAAGTTGGTCGTGTGGCAGTAAAGAGTCTAGAGTGGCCTGCAGCGAGGTTGGATCCTGACTTGGGTCCTCTGGGAACTCATCAGGGTCTGGAAAGGTCGTTTCAGAATCAAAACTCTGCTCTCGTGAATGAATCGATGACTTTATTGTCGTATCGTCGTCACTTTCCGAGTTCCTCATGATAATCACCCCTTCGCCCTCTGGAGCTTGTGGCGCCCTCTGGCTATTTGTGCCATATTCGCCCCTCGTATGTAAAGTGAGAATTCTTCGGATATCGTCTCCCGGAAGACCGTCAAGGCGAAAATTCAGATCGCCGAACCAGAATGTAAAGTCTTCGTCACCAATCATTCCACCCTCGTCCTCTGACACCCCGGCATGCACAACGGGGTCAAACTTTGTCTTGCTGAGTATCTGTTCGATATCCCAGCACCTTCGGTCCAAATGGCTTGAGCCCGCGCCACTAGCCAAATGGCAGTTGACGAATACCATACGTGTTGTTTCACCGAGAACCAGCCGGGATACCACAGCGCCCTTGTTTCCAAAGTAACCCAGAAGACCAGTTCCGACTGACTTTGTGCTCACGTTCGTAATAGTAGGAGCAATTTCAGGGGATGCATAAATTAGTAAGAGCAGGCCAGCCATTTGCTCCGACATGACGAGCTTGTAACCGGGAGGCATGGCAGCTTTCAGGGCTGCCTGCCACTTGTCAGTAGACGACGAGTCCAACCTGACTGCTCTGTGCATATAATCCTTCGTCAAGTTCAGGTCTACAACTTCTTGTAGGCCAAGGACGTAGAGGCCAACCTCGTCTCCCCCGATTAGACGAAGGGAATCGGAGTCGTCCCGATTGCTGGAAGATAAATCGTGGACTACAGCAGGATTTCGAGACAGATCTAAGCCAGCAAAGTGTTTATCGATACCCTCGCCCCCTACGAACCACCTGGCAAGGTCTTTGTCCGTCCCAGGACAGGCCGCGACATTCCAAGTCCCAATCTTGACTTTGATCTTGTGAGGTCGAACATATTCGGAGCGACGGGCAAGGACGGCTCGAGCGAGGGACTGCGGTGTGGTGTGCAAATCAATTGGTTCGAAGGAATCGGTGTGCGTGGAATGGGGGCTTCCTGGATCGGCCATGGTCGCCAAGATGCGTTCCGTAAAGGAAGAAGATGATGAAGAGGACTTGGCCTGTCGGCGCGTAAGTTGATGTTGAGGTACAGACTTCAGCTTGGTGATCTACACCATGATGTTGAGCACTTGAAGCGATCACGAGAATCGTATGGTGGGTAAGACTATGTCAAATAAATTGTATCATACTCCGAGGACGCTGCGCGACCAAGGGCCAAGACAAACATTGAAACAGCGAAATGCTGGAATTGAGTAGTGACCCTCGACGTGTTCTGGTGACAACAGGAGCAAATTGGCAACCAGCCCCCACGGCCGAGGTGTAACTGGTCTTGTCTGGCGCATCTAAGACAAAGACAAAGGGGAGATGCTTCTGCGAAGCACATGTAGGCATATTAGCGTCATAGGCTGGGGTGCAGTTAACAAGCCGAGCAGAAATTTGTACCTAGGTACATATGCGCATGTGCAAGGCGCGACGCCAGGGAGTGGCTGTGCGGGGTACATGTACTTACTTGCACGCTTGACCTCAAACTTCAACTCCGTCCATTCGCACCCAACTCAACCCTCCAGCTCCAATAGTGCGTGGTCGAGCTGCGCAAAAGTGCGCCTTGACGGTCTTTGTCCCCTTATTACTTGAAATTCTCATTCGACCCGCGTAGAATCACGACATCTTGAAAGTACCGGCACCTGACCGGGTCGCCGGTTATCTCGCCATCATGAGCCGACAAACGCCTCGCAAAGCGCGACACATTCGCCAGCCATCGAACTTAATACCAGCCGTCTCCGATTACGAATCCGATGCTGCCGCCATCCATGCCTCTTATGCGCCGCCCCCTCCACGCACAAATACCGAACTCAACATGAGTGTCCTACAATGCTATCTACCCTCAATCCAAGCCATTCTTTCCATCGCGGCCAACGCAGTAGTCTACACTTTCGACGGCATTTCGCAAAGCTGGGACAAGTCCGGTATCGAAGGTACCATGTTTGTCTGCACACAGTCTCCGCTTCCGGAAAGCCATCAACCAAGAGCATGCGTGTTTGTATTGAATCGTCGGGCGTTGGATAACCTAGTTATGGATCTAGCTGGAGTGAGTCATGTAGAAATTGTGGGGGAGCTAGTCATTCTCAAAGTAGACGGCAACTGGCAGGAGGGTGAGAAAGTCATTGGGCTCTGGATACATAACGACAGAGATGAGACGAGGGAGATTAACGGCGCAATGATACTGGAAAGCTGGAAAGTGGCGAGACCAGCCAACTTGGACGAGGACCAAGGACCTGATATTGGATCCGAAGCTGGGCCAGCCATGCAAGCCATCGGGAGGAGGCTTTCCTTGAGCAACTTATTTGGGCAAAAAGGTCATCAGCCTGTTGGTTAACCTGGACCTCGGTGGCAAATGGAACAGCAATGGTGGTGGAAAGATTGGAAGACGAGAGACCGGGGAGTGCGAACCACGTGAATGTCGACGAGACATCAAAAGCAGAAGTTAGAAGCTTCATCAATGATACCCGCAAGTACTTAACTTGCTTGTCTGTTGGCGGATGGCGAACCTTTCAGCCAAAGTTTTATGGCGTATGAGACCCTGCAGTTCTATTGCATTGATGCATGTTTTGCTAATCCCTGATTATGCTGAGTGACATTGACTACCTAGGTACCCGATGTCAACTGACTGAAATCTACAATCCTGATGACATTATGTCATCCGTCTCCAAACTCGGCCTGTTTACTATGTCTTCTTCGGCTTGAACAGCACATGCAAGATGAGACACGCCATTGCTCACTATCAGCTTTACTGCCTTTACCTTATGTGATTTGATGTGCACCATATCTGGACCTGGAAAACATAATATTAGAAGAGTGCACTCAAACCAGCCTCTGTAGTCATCAGCCCATGCGCCTTTTGAATTGTCCCATTGCCATATTAAACTACCTTCAGCTTCTGCCTTTTCGAAGCACCCAACGCCTACACAGTTCCGCTAATGCTTAATTCTCGAATTTCTTGTAGAACTTGTTCCACCCTTGCGTCCAAGTGGCCATCAGCATACAGATCCCTGGTGTCTGCATCTAGATATTGTTGGACTTGGGCCATGCGTGAGTATGCCTCGGCACAGAATCGAAGTTGAATCTTCACTAAAGCTTCGAAAGTAGGGTCCAGATACGGTACTCGCAGGTCGATCAGCTGCGGCAGCTCTGTACTTAATTGCTCGTTCAACTGTTCGTAGGCGGCTTTGGCCATTTCCAGTTCCTTCTCCGTTCGTGGCAGCTTGGTCGCATCCTTGTCTGGTTTCTCAACCAGCTTCTTCACCTTGGCTCGAAGAGCATCGTAGTCCAAGAGTTTGTGGCCGCGCTTTTTGATGCATTCGTTGACATCGGGGAAATATGCGCAAAATCGGGTTATTGGTTCCAGTACGGTAGTTCGATATGGGCCATCCAGGGCTTTGATCGTTTCGGCGTCAAGATCTTCTACAGCTTGTTTGTAACTTCTGCTGACACCATCTCTGGCACCCGAGTCACCGTAAAAGGCGTCAATCGTCTCCGCTATTCGCATTTGCGATGCAGTCATGGCTGGCCGGAGGCGAATTAGACAAGTCCCAAACCAGGTCGGAAATTCGGATGTACTAACCTCGGAGCGAATCTAGATATCCTTTTGCTTCTTTTTGTAGACGCAGAGATGCAGTCTCCATTGTCTTGAATCGTCTGAGTCAAATGTTAGCCACTAGCTAACACCTAGAATCAATCACCGGAGTCATGTGTCACCTTTCTTCCACTTCATAATCACGGTCGCTCGTCTTCTCCACATGCCCTGATCGGTTCATTCAGTCAAAGCTTCCTAAAGGATTAGATCGTTGTCCATACCCGTCTTCATCATCACCTGCGTCGTCGCGCGATTTACATTCTTCTTGAACCCTAGCACATTGTGAGCCCCTCATCAGTTCATCAGTGTTGGCGGGCTTTTAGCACAAACCTGCCCAAGACATCGTCGCTACTCTGAATGATTTGATTAACTACAAATATTAATGCTTTGATCGCAAATTTGGAGGTCGACGCGGCGATTCAGTGATGTTCGAGGATGCGAAAGTCGCTCAATGCCTAGGATTGAGAGGAGCAAGTCTTGGTTGAAGGCGAAGTTCAGGCTCCTAAGCCACGGTAATGCCGGCCAATGTATCTACGTCAGTGGTGGGTGCGAGGCGCAGTTGCTGAGCTGAGGTCAAGGCAGGCGAATATTATGACGGGTCTGCGACTCCACCATACATTTGTCTGCATCACGTGAAACCGCGTTCATCTCGCAACATGATCACGTTAAATTTGACTAGAAGCAGGACCTTCCCCCGCTAGATATGACAGTGGCGATGTTCAAACCTCGTTTTCTTGTGGTCAGCCTCGGAAACCCTCTGCCAAAGTACGAAAGCCTGCATTCAGCAGGTCACTTTGCTCTCAATGGCCTCCCAAAAGTCCTTGGACAGCCCTCATTTCATGAGAAGAGAATGGGAAAACAGACATGCCTAGTCTCTCAGGGGTCCAAGTACACGCTCGTTCAGTCGCCGACCCTTATGAACATCTCGGGCAATTTTGTCGCCAGAGCCTGGCAAGAAATGCTCAAACAGCACGATGCATCTTCTCTGAGCCTAGTCATCGTTCACGACGAACTGGAAAAGGCGTTTGGGGACGTCGCGCTCACGCCTTGGGATCGCAGCCCCCGCGGCCACAATGGGATTAAAAGCGTCAAGACCTCACTCTCTCAGAACAAATACCCTGTTTCGCCGTTTGCGCGAATAGCTATAGGAATCGGTCGCCCACCGGAAAGAGACGCCGCTACCGTCAGTAAATATGTCCTGGACCGGATTTCGCTCGAGCAGCGAAGGGCTCTGGAGGAAGCTGTGCCATGGGACGTGGCGAATATGCTAGTCGAACTTGAGGATGAGTGGCGCACAGAAGTGCAGACATGAGCGGCATCGGTATCATGGGAAAACGGGTACAAACCTAGCCATTCGGTTCTTTAACGACCAACGATGACCATGAACAAAGAATTTGTCATGTGGCGGCGTTTCTAGACATTGCGAGTACTCCCCATCCCGGGCAGAGCACAACCCCTGTCAGCGGGCGGTTGCTCTAATAGACAATAAAGATAGAGAAGTGAACATGCATTCGAAGTCGGATTTTAGCACAAACCATTTCGTCACTGTCCGGCCGGAACTCGCGCTTTCAGATTCATAAACCAACCTAGGACTCACTCGCTATGGTGTGTTACAAAGACCGCTTTTGTGCCAATGGAAAATGACTATCACCGACTCTACCGATGCATGCAATATGCAGGCATACATGTTCATTGCCAAAAGTCATCATTTGACAGTCTCCTAAAGCCGCTTCAATACCATGACTGACATCCAAGACAGATATCCGAAGCTGTTTCATATTCTGGAAGAGGCTCCAATGTGGCTTGCTAGTATGTACAATACACTACAACGCAGTTGTTGTTCGACTGTTTCAATATCACCAGCGTGGGGTGTCACATATACCGCCTTTGCGAGCGAGGGCTATTCATCATGGGACGGGTCGTGCGAGCTATCAACCACGGCCAAACCCTTCCGGTTGCGCATATGAGTTCAGTCCTAGCGAAGCATTGCTAGCCTTTCGTTGTGCGTTGGAGTCTTGCAACCAAACGGCACCGCTAGAAGTCAGCGCCCCAAAATACTAAAGTCATATCAATAGCTAGGTACCTAGCGAAAGTACTTATACCCGAACGATCGGCATCGCGGCGCTTTTCATTTTCCTTGTCCTTTCAATTTATTGTACACACGGCAGTTCAAACACCCTGACATCCCATGGAAGTCTTGATGTTTCTTAACAAACTACCAGCCATGTCATCATCAGAGGCCAATCACATTTGCGGACTCGTTATCACATGCAAGATACGGATCGTTCTGGTCACAACAACTGTGGCTAATTTAGATCAACCGAATAATAACGTACTGATAGGCATCTCATGAGACTTCCCCCTGAAAACTCTGTGACGGGTAAGGAAGGCACCCACAGGGTGGTCAAAATATATGGCGAATCCTATGGAGCAACGGGTTGCGAGACCCGTCATGAAATCTGTCGCCCACGTTGCACCCTTGTCGCAACTTCGCCTCTCATGACAAGGTTGCACTCACCACGCATCTATGACATTCTGTGCATGTTTAAAAGGTCGGGTGAGATGTAGACTCATGTTTTGGATGAGTCTCTGGCTTGAATGAAGGCCTACCGCTGAATCACATATTGATACTGTCACTCGGATTTACAATGCTGAGGGCTTATCAATAACGAGGATATTGTCGCCTGGCATGGCTGACACAATCTATTCAAAAGCAGCGATATGGCGCCTCACAGCCGCAACCTCCTAGACGTAACGTGGCTGTCACGTTGACTAATGGGCGTTTGATCTTAAGACCAGAGATGAGCCTTTTTCCACTCGTGGTCGGCACAGCTGGAATTCAGGTATCCGGGCCCGGGCGATCTGTCTGCGGTGTTGGTTTTTAACGATGCAGCCTCGCCAAAATTGGCATGTGTTCCTGATAATGGTCGTCTTGCTCCCCAATAAACTTTGTCTGTGGAGCAAGCAATACATCATTTTACCCAACTCGAAGGTTGGTTATTGAAAAGTAATACCTTTTCATATCATTGCACCGTCAGAGAGGCTTGCGTATCCTGCCAAGCGAGTCAATAATATGGGTTGCAGTGCATGAGCACACGTGCTTAAGCTTTGACATATAACTCGGGGGCCTACCGATCACCCCGGCTTCGTCTCCAAGTTCTGTCTCATCCTTTCCGTCAGTATATATCCCAAACCGACTCATAGCGACTCTAATTTCTTCGTTTTGGTCGCCAGGTCATTATGGTGGCTGCCGTAACGTACAATAGCACGACCGGGTCGGCCGACGATGGATACTCCTCTGGGGTGAAGGACCTCAACATATTCTACGATGTAAACCTCCCTTGTAGGGTCGTGCTTGTTGTGAGCAATAACTAAGTATGAGCCTCAGACTGGTCACATGGCCTTTATGACCATATGTGCCGTCCTCGTTCTGTTCATGATCCCCGGCGTCGGCTTCTTCTACAGCGGTCTCGCTCAACGAAAGTCCGCCCTGCAACTTATCCTCCTTTCCGTGATTGCCGTTGGCGTCGTCGGCTTCCAATGGTTCTGCTTGGGATACAGCTTGGTATTCGGCAGGAGCACCGAAGGACGAGGCTTCATCGGAGACCTCTCTCAGTCGTGGTTGACGAATACTCTGGGACAACCCAGTGGTTCGCCGAACCTACCTGATATTCTCCTTTGTCTCTACCAGGGAATGTTTGCTTCTATCACGTTAGTGCTCTATTTCCCCGAGAAAAAAGCTCATCCTTTTTAAATTAACGAGAAATTTTGTGAAATACAATTCAGCCCAGCTCTGGCTATCGGTGCCGTCGCAGATCGCGGCCGCATCCTCCCTGCCATGATTTTCATCTTTCTCTTCACAACAATCGTCTACTGCCCGATTGCCTACTGGACTTGGAATCCTGTATGTTACAAAGCCCGCTCGATTCTGTAAAAACGCCAAGTCCAGATCTTGTCCTAATGAGACCCAGAACGGATGGTTATACAAACTCGGAAACCTGGACTTCGCAGGTGGCGGCCCCGTCCATATCTGCAGCGGCCTCGCAAGTCTTGCGTACTCCATCATGCTCGGCAAGCGAGCCGGCTATACCACCACCCACGGCCTTCCATACCAACCTCACAGCGTGACCAACGTCGTTCTTGGCACCGTCTTCCTCTGGGTCGGGTGGTTTGGGCTCAACGGCGGCTCCGCGCTCGGGATGAATCTCCGCGCCATAATGGCCTGCTATGTGACCAATCTGGCTGCTTGCTGCGCCGGCATCACATGGATGGTACTAGACTATAGACTAGAGAGGAAGTGGTCGTACGCACGCACTTGCCCACGCACATTCTCACCTTGGCCAGAAGTCTCTCTTCTAACGCAATTATAGAACCATCGGTTTCTGCAGCGGAGCAGTCTCCGGCCTCGTGGCCATCACCCCCGCAGCAGGCTTCGTAACGCCCTGGGCGGCCCTCATCGTCGGCATCATAGGCGGAGCCTGCTGCAATCTTGCCACCAAGCTCAAGTATCTCATAAAAGTAGATGATGCCCTCGATATCTTTGCCGTCCACGGCGTAGGCGGTGCAGTAGGCGGCATCCTCACCGGCATTTTCGCAGCGTAAGTGTGTCCCTTTTCTCACCAGAGCCTTGGGCAAAGACTCAGAACAGGAAATCTCCAGATCATACATTGCAGCCCTAGATAGCGGCACGTACGCCCCTATGGGATGGATAGAGTGCCACTGGGTCCAGCTAGGCTACCAACTCGGTGGCATCGGCGCCTCCGCTGCCTGGAGCTTCACCGTCAGCTCCATCATCCTCTTCCTCATGAACCTCGTTCCCGGTCTGGGCCTCAGAGTGTCCGCGTCCGGCGAGGACGCCGGCGTGGACTCTGCAGAGTGCGGCGAATACGCATATGACTACGTCGAGCTGGCAAGGCACGTTTCTGACTCTGTCTCCGGCACTGTGTCCTCCAACAGCTCGATGCATGAGAAGACTTTGCACGAGATGGTGTAAGCGAGGATTATCATGGGGACAGACCTTGGTTTTTTCGTCGAAATGCTATTACCAGTAATATGGTGAACACATGGTTTTTCAAACATAGACCTTGTCATGTTCCACTTCGAACTTAGATTTTGGGTAAATCCTACCTACTCTATCCTCCGCATGCTGCTCCCCAATGTCCAGAATTTGCCTCGTCATGATTCACGCGGGTTGTTTGCTCTACCATCAATCACAGCACCGTCGCCGCTTCGGTTCGACTGACACCCCTTCCATTTACGGAGTACGCAAGGACAGTCGGCATCATAACAACTACCTAGGCACCTACCTGCGTCACCCCGAGTCGTAGTAAGAGCCCTGTAATAACAGTCACTTGAACAATCCATGTGACATGTATTTTCCTCGGGTGAGTCTCACCAAGGTCCGACGGTAGGTCGATCGGTGGGAAAACTTTCAGGACTACCCGCATTATTCAATATTTCGCACAACGCATAGAAGGTGCCCTTCGATAGCACCAAGGTCACACTTACCGATATTAATCATGCTCCATATCTCATGCTTATATTAGTATTGTCTAGGAGACCGTTTTTGATGTATGTGGCAAACGCTAGGTAGCTCAGCGCAAAGAAGCATGCAGTGAGCCACCCATCAGGGGCACCGATTAGCAAAGTATTCCTCAGTCCACTAGTAATACCACTTATGTTCATCTGGCCTCTTCCTGCATCTTGCAATTATTGCTGAAGAATGTTATTTCGGGTCCAAATAGGCGGGGGACACGGATCGTCCTGGCGGTAGTCTGTACGAGACAGGGACTCTAGGGTATGTCGCTAATAGGAGCACCCTGGTGTCCTTATTTTCTTTGTGCAAAGAATTTTATTTCTTTTGTCAGAGTAGGCTAGTCTTTACGAACAAAGTTGATTGATTCTTATCATTTGAGCGCATTACGCGTGAGATCCCGCTTCCCGCTCCGGGCTCCCACTCCTCATGTTTCCGAACCGTTTTCCCTCGTATGCACGACATTACCGAAAATAAATTGCGTCTTAGAGAAAAATATATTTCATTTATAATAGCGCCGATCTATGCATAATCGCTGTTGTCTTCCATGCTAAGACTATTTGTCAACTCCTATTGTATTCTCGAGGCGTCTCACACTTCCAACTGTACAAATTTCGCCCGTTACGCAATAGGTTTGCGTGCTGCTAACACCTCCATGTCCACAGCAGTGATATTTAAATAATCCCAATCTTTCTGATTCAACTCCGCATGGTATACCCTGTTTATGTAGTTCATAACCGTCGTTTCTGTGCTCTGTAACGACCCAGACAGAATACCTCCTGAGAAAATAGTAACTCCATATATATGTTTCCTGTTAATGGTATTCCAATTCAATCGCCTATTGATCTCTCTATCGTGCGGATTGTTCGCGTGCTCTCATCAAAGCAGTGGCAGAGGCTAGAATGAGCCCGAAGTCGTTCCACCCTGACGTCATGTTACTTACCACAGCGAGGACATGGACCGCTTTCAAAGAGCCGCTTACAATTCGTCGTCGTCTGGCATTTTCTGGTGCATGTTGGCAGTACTGGCTCCGTTGGCGGACCCTGCTGCATAAGATGATGCGGATCTGGAGGGCATGGCTTGTGCATATAGGGTTGCCGTGCTGGCATGCGCCCGTCCATGGGCACTCAATGGTGGATTGCCTGAGGCGGGTTGGTTGGTCATGAAGCTCGAGAACGCCAACGGCCCCATGGCAGCGGCTTGTTGGTGTTGCAGATGTTGGAGCATGGGATGGGCGTGGCTAGAAGAGGCACATGGGTGCTGGCTAGCGTTCGGTGCTGGAGGTGGCACAGGAAACAATTGTGAGACAGGAGGCAGGGCGGATGCTTGACTAGGACCAGCCGTTACTCCCCCGGCTTGCAACAGATTCTGAGTCTGAATGTCGACAACCATATCGCTTCCATCGACTCCATCAAAGTCGATCTCTTCATCGGCCATCTCGTCATCGAGCGTCTCGCCTTCAGCGGAGTTGAGATAGTTAGCCATAGCCTGAGATCGTCTAGCAGCAGCTCCACGAATGCGACTGCCGCCAGGGCGATAAGGCAAGCTGTCTCTCAATTCTTCGAATCGCGGCGAAGTGTTGAGGAAGTCTCGAAATTGTGATACCATGTTGCCAGAAAATACGCAGAATACATCCCTCTGATGCTGTGTAAATTCTGACTCGGGATGTTAGATACCTTTCTTTCCTTTTTTTTTTTTTTTTTTCCTGCTGGAGAATTGGGATTGAGATACTGTTGGGACTGCAGAAACTCACCAGGAGGTGCAACTCTGCAATAGCTTTGGAAGTCGTCTCGCTGGAAGGCGGCGACTCCTGTCAAGCTCAGATGAGTTAGTCTTGGGCAAGAATTCAATAACCGCATGATGCTCTGTTAGATTGTCAGAACTACCCTTTCTCGTCGCGTAACCTCACGTAAATAAATAGTTACCTTGAGAGTTAGATTGACACAGTAACTCAGGTGCACGCGCTCCAAGCTGGGCGTATAGTACTCTCCACCTATGAATAAACCGCTAGTGTCCCTCCGCACTCTCGGACGATAGGCGGCTTCAGCCAGGGCAAACACAGACTCGTCAGTGATGGAACTACACTTGACGAGTCCGATCCTTTTCAGCTTTGGAAGCAGGGCTAGTCTCTTGACGGAGTCATCGGTAAGATTTATGCAGCATCCTAAATCTATATAGCGAATGCGATTGCAGCTCTGGACGAGCTTCTTGACGCCTTCATCAGTAATTTGACCACAGTGACCTAAATGAACATAATGAAGGTTCTTGCCGAGCTTAGAGATAGCATGAACAGCAACATCCGTGATGTTTCGACACTTGGCGAGGACGAGATTGCGAAGTCGGGGCGCAACATGAATTATCTTCTCCACGGCAGCATCGGTCAGCCGAGTGCACGATGTCAAGTCGAGTATGCGAAGATGTTCATAGGTCCGTTGTTCGGGTAGGTTAAGAAACGCGGTATCGTCGATGAGCTCGCAACTTGCAAGTCTCAATTCTCGCAGACTATTTCCTTTTGAAAACAGTGAGGTTACAGGGCCATTCCCTATATGAGCACACTGATGGAGATCGATTTCGAGAATATTGGGACAGTGTTCAGCAAATGCTAGAACAGCGTTATCGCGAAGCTGGACGCATTCATTGAATTTGAGCTGGACGGGATTAGTTGGTGATACAGTATGGAGGCCAATCTGGTAGGACCAAATATGGAAGGTAGCGCACCCTCTTGATATATTTGCAACTTTGTGCAAGATGGATCATGCTCTCGTTGGAAATGTTGTCACAGCCGGAAATATTGAGGCCTTGCAGCTTCTTGCAGTTGTCGGCAATGGCGACCATAGACTGCTCGGTGATGTTCTTGTCATTGGAGATGTCAATAGCCAATAATGAGGGGCTGTTGCTGACTAGAGCAATGAGCCCAGAGTCGGTGAGACCTTTGCAGTTGGTCAGGGTGAGTCTTTCGACTCTCGTGCAAGAAGCCAGAGGCAGCACGCTTCCATCGTTGACTTTATCGGCAAGGGCAGCTAGGTTCAGTCGCTTTATAAAGTCTCGATATCTGAAAAACGGGTGGTCACGGCCCAGAGTTTGGCAGATACTGCTGTGATTTGTCCAGTTGGTGCAGGCTGGTCGGTGCCACAAGAGATCGACGGCGTTTCTGGCCCAACGTTTGGATACGAGCATACAGTGGTAGAGGTCTGGTGTAGCGCTGAGCTTTGCGAAGATGCTGATGAGGATTTCATTTGGCAGGCGGTTAATGGGAGGCCAGCACGAGTCCTCAACCTGCATGTCCTGGATGTTCGGGACACCTAACGATGACTCGGAGTCGTTGGCGCCGAGGAAGAAATCGGACTCTTCGTTGTCGGCGGGGGCTGGAGAAGAGGTAGAGGAGGATGAGCGGGAATCATCCTGTTCTTCGAGGAGCATACTCGAAATCCTTGCCATGACGTTTGGCGGCGCGGCGGAAGGAATCATTGCGAGTTCGTTGGGGAGTGATGAGGAAGAGGAGGCCCGCCGGTTGCTTTGCGACGGTTGCGGTTTGCGGGTTCGCGGGTTGCGGGGCAGGGCGACAATGGAGGCGCCCAGTCAGCCAAATCGGGCAGCCCCAAGGGGAAGGGCTGAATCAGGCAGGCCTGAAGCTGGCCGGGCAGAGCAGAGCGATCGGTGGGATAAGTGGAAGACGTTGGTCGGGTCAGAGCACTGCCGTGCGGTTGAGGCCTAGGGTTGGCGGTTCTGGCGATGGCGGGAGAGGAGGGAGAATTTGTCAGAGAGCAGGTTCAGGACGATTATGGAGAGATGGCTCCGAACTTGACGCGAAGGTCTTGATGGCGCTTGTGTCACTCACTGACTGCTGGCAGGTAGGAACAGGTCGATTCCTTGGTGCATGGGCCAGCTGCCGCTGCAAGCCTTATTAGGAAGGGCTGGTGCTTATGATAAAAACGGCAATGTGATGTGACGCGAAGCAAGGCGGAGAGAGTACAGTACCTACGTCCACTGTACCTCGCTAGGTACATCCGCTGTGCCTATCCAGTGGGTGTCTAACCTACCGACTTGTGCCTCGGTACCTGGTAGGTACCTGGTAGGTACCTTGGTGACGACGCAGGCTGGCTGTGGTTAGTGGTTTGGCTCCATTTGGTGCAGCGGCACAGGCCAGAGCACACTCAAACTCATCATCAACAGGTTGACAGGATATAAGGTCAAGATGGTGTAGTATGTGCACGAGGCGGCGACACCGACGACATGACATATGACATATGGCAAAGGGAGTCAACAGACGAACATGCGCGCGTGGCCTCTACGTTGCAACCAACCACACAGCGATGAAGCAATTCTGGTCCGATCTGGCCTCGTCCGGGCCTTGTTTGACTATACATTATCATGTGTCTATCTAGTTGTTATATTCATCATATATTATATCACATCATACATAATAGTATTACGGAGTATATTATTACCTGCCTGGTATCGAGTATAGACGGTCAGGGAGTTGTCCAGGGTTAGGGTTGGATGGGTCAGCGTAGGTATCTTGCCCTATCCCACATCTTCAGGTGATGCAAGTTTGAAACAGTGTTCAACAACCAAAGAAAAAAAGGCAGCGGCACCTCGAAATTCTCAAAGTACACCTTAAAACACAATGATTAAGAAGACAAAGGCGGATAGGCAAGACATCATCGTTGAATGCCTACACCAAGTTTGGCGCCAGGGTAACATCAATGGCTTCTGCCTTTGCATTCACACAAACTCGCTTGGGCCAACGACTAGACGTCCGTATGCGTTCAGACACTCCTGAATATGCGACATAAGCAAGTCTCAATGTCCAACTGGCCGAGACTACTACACTTGCTCCAAAAACACCCCCTTACTGTCAAATTTGCCTTCAAGTTGGCAACAAGATACCCTTATTCATCAGAGTTGCTCCAGAGACAGTTTAATTACCGTTGACTTTGTACATGGCCCCAGCGTCAAGTACCTGGAGTCGAATCACGGGCCAACCGTCAGTAATGTGTGCTCGAAACAATTTGAAGCAGAACAAGATATGATCTTCCGAGATGAACAGCGCTGTAGGATAAGTTGGGTCTTCGGGCAAGCCGAGGCGCCACTGATCGCCTTTGACCATAACGGGGTTCACTTTCTCTTCCCGCTGCATTATATCCGGCACGTTGCCCTTAATCTCGCTCTGGCATGATGGAGGATAGACGGGACTCGTGCCGAACTGGATGTATACTCTTTCTGCGGCATCAGCATCGTCAGAGGTCCAGAATTAAGGGAAATGGTGCAGCATGCCTGGATCAAATCGACCACCTCTCGAGGCGCAACCCTCCCAGAGAACATCGGGGTACTTCACCATGCGTGATGTACACTTTCTAGAGCCTAAGCATGTACTGGTTGGTGGTCAGTATAGGATGCTGGGCTAAATGCCACGATTGTTGTCCCATTTCACGTATGACGACTTGAAATTGTCTAGAATTTCTTACACGAAACTAACCACAAACTGCTGGACGTTGGGTATCGCAAAGCTTCAGCACTAGCTGGCTTCGTGTTCGTGTTCGAGTATAGTCCCCGGCGCGCAACGCCCAGTCCGGATGCTCTTCATAGAGGCTAGAGTTCGGATCTAGCATCTCACTTTCCACCCAGATGCCGCACTTGAGCTTATCATCCTCACTGTAAGCCACAGACAATCCCGTAATATTGTTTACCAAATTTGCGAGTCCATTTGAGAAGCGCTCTCGATGAGGCTGCCAGTCTTTGAGGCCAGCGCCATCTGACACATGGGGATGTTCATTGCCAAGCTATCCGTCGTCCAGTACAGGTAGCTTGACTCCTAGCGCTACCGCTTGCTTTGCTTTGCAAGCTTGTAAATAGTGCTGGCAATGTAGTCGAACACGAGACCTTCCCAGCTTTTAGGAAGCATCGGACGAGTCTCGGTGGCATGCTTGCTTGTCTCAGATGGCGCGGCACAAACAATGCAGCCTACGAGACGTGTCGCCTATGCCTGTGCTCGAAAACATCCCCACGCATTCAGGTGAGAGGATGGACACTCCAGAGCCAAGTGGCCACGATAATTGAAAAGGGTTTCTAACCCAATAATTGCGTGAGTGATTCCTTGTGACCCTTTCTCAACCTTGGCTGCAAACGAGCCTGTGTAGATTAGAGAGATATGTCAGTCTCGCCCTAGGATTGAGTTGCACTGCAGACAACCCAAAGAGATGAATGAATTTTGTCAGTGAGAAGAGGGATAATATTCCGGTCGTACTTGCAAAGCTGCGCAAAGTCAGCATTCCAACCGAGACCGAGGTAATTCAATTGCATGGCTGTTGGTTATCCTCACCTTGCGAGACTCGATTGGCTAGACCCTCCCTTTGTAAGCCCCATACTACGTCACAGATTTCCACCTTTCGTCTGCGATCCAACCGCAAACCTATCCCATGCACAATTGCGGCCGCACAGAATCGCATCACCGTCGCTACATCGAGTCTTAATGCTGCGACCATGGGCGTTCCGCCCCCTTACAAGGGCATCAGCGCGCCCAATGTCAGCTTCAACGAGCAGCCGGGCGCTTCTCTCCACCAGCAACAGACGAGCGACTCGAGCAGCGCAGGACCTTGACCTAAATAAGCTCAACAGGAAACGTCGCGACTATGAGCAGAACCGCACTGCTTTCCTCGCCGCCGGTGCCGTTGCCGGTATCATCTCCTTCGTCTATACTGCCTGGAAGCTGAAGAAGGCGCTCGACGTGCAAGCCGAGAAGGATAAGATCTCCGTAAAATGCGACACCCGCATCCCAACGGAAACTTTCAAGACGGAAGCCGGCGAGAAGCGAAAGGTTGTAATTCACGATGATCAAGGGCGTGAAATTGTTCCCACAGGCCACAGTGGCGTCCCGGCATTTCCTCGACTCATAGACATCAACCTGCCTACTGTCGATGAATCTGCAAATACACCCATCGCTGCTTCAATTACCCAGAACACTGGCACCGAATTCACGCTTGTAGGATTGGGCATGAGGACTGTGACTTTTTTCGGTATCCAGGTCTACCTGGTGGGATTCTACGTGGCGACGCAAGACATCGAGCGCCTCCAGCATTACCTCGTGAAGAAGATAAACCCTTTGGCGACGACCCTTATACCCACCGAGAAGGACCTTCTTCGCAGGGCCCTGCGTGATGCCGCCGAGGGCGAACAAACTTGGGACTCAATCCTAAAAGAGGCTGGATGCCGCAGTGCTTTCCGCATCGTTCCCGTTCGCGACACCGACTTCCATCACCTCCGTGATGGGTTTGTCCGTGCTATCCAGGCACGATCCGGCCGGGACAAGGTGTTCAATGATGAGGCTTTTGGTTCGGCTATGAAGGATTTCAAGGCCATCTTCAACCGTGGACAGGTCCCGAAGAAGAAGGAGCTGTTACTGAGTCGCGACGCGCAGGGCAAGCTTGCTATCATGTACGGTGAAGGTGATATCACGAGCAGGAATGCAAAAACCCTCCTTGGTACCATCTCAGACGAGAGGCTGTCGAGATTATTATGGCTTAACTATCTGGCTGGAAAGAAAGTCGCTTCTGAGGACGCAAGGGAGAACATTATCGATGGTATCATGGAGTTCGTAGAGCGACCTGTCGGCACGGTTGCCACACAAGTAATTTAGAACAAGGAGCCTGTCATGTACGGAAAAGCAAAATATTGTATACTACAAGCAATGCTATGGCCATCCCATCTGCACATCGGTCATGTCTATATCAGCCGTCACAATCAAGTTTAGCGTTGCGATTGCGCAGTTTTAAAGATTAATTCTTGGCATTGATGATTCTTATGACATAACAATTCGGTGCTTTCCGATTGTTGAACAATCCCAACCTCTGTCAAAGTCGTGATCTGCACAGCCACACAAAATGACGTCATGCATCAGCCAACCTGTACTTGCCTTCGATCGGGATTGTGAAAGAAAGCATCGTCTTACGCCTTGAGCGCCCCAGCGTCCCTCAGCAGATTCTCAAGCTTGCCGGACTGTTGCAGACTCTGAACATCAGAGTTACCGCCAATGTGCTTCTGCTTGATGTATACATTTGGCACAGTGCGCTGCCCGCTGATCTCCCCGAGTGCATCTTGCAGGGCGGCACCGTCAGCTAGAAGGGGGTCAGCGTCATGTATACGTTCAGGGAACCTTCTGTTTCGACATGTAGGGGCACCTACCCTCCTGGTCGAGCTCCAGAAGATCATAGTCAACGTTCAGTCCATCGAGGGTCTGCTTGGTCGATCGGCAGTGGGGGCAGTAAGACTTGGAAAAGACAACTACATCGTGCAGAACAGACAGTCGAGGTTAGCACGCAGCTTAATTTGCGCATCTTAAAATACGCACATGCCGCAGCGAAGCGCGATTCCTTGGGATACAGATCTCAGGCGGACAACATACCGACAGAGGACTTGTTGATGAGGTCCTGAACCTTAGTGCTAGCTTGAGCCATACTTGCGGGGCTGGTAGGTCGTGCTGAAGAGAAAAAATGTCGGAAAATGTTGAACATAGAGATAGAGAACGCTGTTGCAGGACCGGTAGGTGGCACGGTGGTGAGAGCACTACACTGGAATATATATAGTTTTGCGGCTGGGAGGGAGGGATGTATGTATGTATGTACATATGTACGTATATGCGATTTCCAGGGAGGTGGTGCGAGGTGAAAGGCGAATGGTTGAGGTAATGTCCGCGGAATAAAACCGCCGATAAGTCACCGGATTGGTTGGGTGGGTAACTATCTCTTTTGGGATGATATTTATAATATGAGCTACGAAAAGTTACATTATGTTTTCCCACATTCATATCTCTAATTTAGTACAACCAGTGTTTATTCCAAAGACACATGTAACCATTACTTGACGTTATGCTATTCTATTGCATATAACTTTACTAATTTGCTTTGAATATCAATCGTCATAACCGCCCAAAACCACCACAAACACTCGCACTCCCCGCGCACCCACGCACCACCATAGCTAGAACCCCACCTTCGCAGCTTCGGGCAGGCCGCTACAGAATGCTGCACACCGTTTTTCTTTCGGTTTTTCCCTGTGCGAACCAACTGCAGAGGTACGCCACCTAGTGTAATGTACTGAACAGCTAAAAAAAGTGACCTTGTACTTGTGTAAAACAATTCAAGGATCAGATGTTATAATAACTCCAAAACCTTTTCCTCCTAGGCGGGAAAATGTCCTAAATCCAAGCACCGGGGTCTGGCTAATTTGAGTATTTGTCATCACTGTCCTACGTGGGTGTCGACTCGGCATATTGCCGTACATTTGATAGTATGCGGTGACATTTATAGATTTCTAACTACATAGAGGTTTAGAAGGCTGTAAGCGGTGCTGACGTGTAGTGCCAAGATCGAGGCTGCTTGCTATGATTGAGCATGAGGCTCAAAGTAGGGGTCCGGGTCAGGTGATGAGGGGACAGAGTTGGTTAATTTAGGTTTCAATAGCCAAAGGGGTCTTCTACTCTCACTCTCACCAGGAATTACAGGAGTCAGAACAACAGCTCCTGCGATACCTCCAGCTCGATCGACGGTTCCGTTGGCGAATGAAGTCGCGCCAAGACGGATCGGATTGCCGTGACGTTGCGCGACTCCTCACTGTTGTGCGTCTGTTGACCAACGGACGGTCCAATCCGTCGGACGCCTCGCATTACGACCTGACGAACTGCACCCCGCAGTCGCCAGCATCTGCCAGAAATCTTCAGCGAATCCCGATAATCAAATACCAGCGCGACACATCTTATCTCCAGATCTCGACAGCCACTACCAGTCGTAGAGCAAGGAAGAGGTGTCCTGTTCAAGGCCACCTTCACAACCCAACGACAAGGTGGATTCCAGTCAGCCCATTGCGGCATCCTCTGGTGCCTTCCAGATCTTGACGTCGTACCTTAACGGCACGCTGGTCAATCTTGGTACCGCTTTCCAAGGATCGAACGGATATATCTCGGAAACATTTGGCGTTTCACCAACTCTGGTCTACAGCAGTCTCGCCGTTCTTGTGGCCTTACCTCTTACCATGTCACGGTTTGGCTGGTCTCTCAACCGGGAGCAAAGTTCGCCCTACAGCTCTATGAAGGGCGAAATTCCTGCCGTGACGGACGAAGACTTCAGCTACATCACAACACAAGATTTAGAGGATTACTCCTACGGTGAAACGAGGCCAGTGGCTGATGGCCCTCTTGTGGAGGACGATGTTCTGATCATCAAGAACAAGGGTGTGACATATCCAGCCCACTTCCCGGCATATGCCATCGGTGATGGGAAACTACGCGTTAAAGACGTCCGCGACCGTATAGGGCTGATGATGGATTTATCGGAACGCGCAACGCGCCGCATAAAGTTGCTGTACAAGGGCCGGCAGCTCAAGGAGCCCGCCGCCCTAGTTCGAGACTATGGTGTCAAGAACAAAAGTGAGCTGATGGCTGTTCTGACGGACATGCGCAACGGAAGCAGTGCGTCCGAGGAGGAAATGGTAATTGTCAAAGACAATCCGGCTCGTTCCAAGAAGAGGAAAAGCAGAAAGAAAGGTGGTAAAAAGAACAGTGATAGTGACTTAGCGAGCAATCCTCGCGACAGCACGTCCAATGTTGACGGATCCTCGCCTACACCGGGTGCTGGCTCCATGAAGAGACTTGACGAGCTCTCCAATGAGTTTACCGACAAGCTGCTTCCTTTGTGCAAAGACTATATCGCTTCCCCGCCCTCTGATCCGAGAAAGCGCGACGAGGAGTACAGAAAGCTCTCTGAAACCATTCTTCAAAACATACTTCTCAAGTTGGATGAAGTCGAAACGGAAGGTGTTGCCGAAGTGAAGGCGAGAAGAAAAGCGATGGTGACCAGGGTCCAAGAGGTTCTGAAGGCTTTAGATACAGCCAAGGCTAATTAACACGCGATTATACTGCATTCACTTTACGAGCAAGAGGCATGCAGGGCTAGATTCGTTTTTATTCATGGCAGACAAGTTGCACCGAGATTGCAACGTGGGTGGAGAGGGGAGGGGGGACGAATGACACATTTTGTTGTGCGGTTCGGAGCATTTGTATACTAGCGTTGTTTGTTTGGCAACAGTGCCGAATGGCAGTACCACCTTTGAATGGAATGCTAGACGAGTTGCCCTTTTTTTCAAGGCAACTAAGCGAATACGCAGCACATGTTGGAATCTAATGCGTTGCAAAGGTGTCCATTTGCCAGGTGGTGAGACAAGACAATCTTATCTCTAGGCTTAGTAGCACTGACGATCTACTCCATTCCATAATTCACTCGCGAACACACCTGCCCCCATTGTCTTGTCACTGCGATAGAAATAATAAAAATTCGTTGGGTTAATCGATCAAACGGCCTTGAATACTCGGTTGCAGAGCCGAAGCAATTCTCCAGGACGACGAAGGTCCTATCACGTGAATGACGCTTCAGTTCAGTCAGTGAGATGTAGCCGTACTCCATCAAGGCGGGTTATCCGGCGAAACTCCGGCAAGGACACATAATAGGTCTCCCAGCCCTAAGCCATCTGTCCACCTGCAAGCAGTGTTCGCTTGCCCCAAAAACCCACTTAGCCCTTTCAGGTTAGTGCCAGTTGCTCGAAAGGCACAACGAGCCCCAAGCGGAACTTGGATTTTCTCGCCGTCAATCACTATCGCGACCACTTCATCAACATCCTCGCCCAGGGACGACTAACCCCAGCAGTACAGTAGCAGATTCTCGCCGGTCAGGTTGGAGGATTTGTGTGTGTATCCTCGACGTCGTCTGAGAAGTCGCCTTCCTTTCTTTTCTCCCAGGCACCAAAATAAAAGAGAGTCGATACGATGTCGTCATTCGAGCCGGTTGTGAGTATACCACTGTCAACAACCTGATGCCTCATTATTGCACCGGGAGGTGTGGGAGGTGTGGGAAGGCGGGAGATTCAGGAACAAGGAGGCTTGCGCGGGCACATCGAATGGAAACGTGAGAGTTGTCGTTATGCAGGAATTGATACGCTGTGCCCGCCGCGTCACTTGCTTCCGAGTCCTTCCATTGGAGTCTCGTCATAGGGTTACTGGATGCAAGAGGACATATGCGAGAAAAATATGGTGGCTAATCAGAATGACGTTGCAGGTTGTCGTTGATGGCAAGGGTCACTTGCTGGGCCGTCTTGCCAGCATTGTCGCCAAGCAGATACTCAATGGCCAGAAAGTCGTTGTTGTCCGCTGCGAGGCACTCAACATCTCTGGCGAGTTCTTTCGAGCTAAGCGTACGTTTGACAATCTATCCTTTGCGCATTCTTTTTCTCAGTGATGCGTACTTCGAATGCCGACAGCGAACTGACCATTTTCAAAGTCAAGTACCACGCCTACCTGCGAAAGATGACCCGATACAACCCCACCCGCGGTGGTAAGTTTATTATCTAGTCTTCAATGTGCAAGCCGATATGATAGATTAACACGCACGCAAGGTCCCTTCCATTTCCGTGCTCCCTCCCGAATTTTCTACAAGGCCGTCCGTGGCATGATCCCTCATAAGACCGCCCGCGGTGCTGCCGCCATGGAGCGCCTCAAGGTCTTCGAGGGCGTGCCCCCTCCCTATGACACCCAGAAGAAGATGGTCGTTCCCCAAGCTCTGCGCGTTCTCCGTTTGCAGCCTGGCCGCAAGTACTGCACTGTCGGCCGTCTGAGCCACGAGGTTGGTTGGAAGTATCAGGATGTTGTTGCTCGGTATGTCACCAACCCGGTTTATCCGAAAAAATCTTATCCTGCCGAAAGAACAAGAAACTAACGATTTGAACAGTCTGGAGGAGCGAAGAAAGGCCAAGGGTGCCGCTTACTACGAGCGCAAGAAGGTTGCTGCTCGACAATTGTCCGATGCCAAGAAGAATGCCTCCGTCAAGGCCGAGACTGCGAAGGCCCTCGCAGCTTATGGCTATTAAGTGTTTTTTTTTCCCGTAACCTTGATTATGGCCATGATTTAGGTTACTAAAAAAACACTTTGCATTTGTCTTTGTCCTTTCTTGTGCGGTTCATTAGATTGGCGCGGCGGTACACAAACGGTTTGTTCTAAATGTTCTACATGAGTCTCTAGTCGTCGAAAAAAGCCGATGCCCAGAAACAAATAAAGCACAGAACTAAATATTCCACAAGACCAAACCAGTTGCTTGTCAACAAAAGAAACAAAGTCATGAAGTGCGTGAGGATTATGGACATATGGAATTGGTTTCTCTGTGCCGAGTTTTGCGGACGGGACAGCCCGGAACGCTTGATGATCGTTTGATAACATTGTGCTTTTTGTTCCTTGGGTGGTCAAGGGAAGGGGAGGGGACTGGAGGAAATATGACTGGTCTGCGACGTCGATTTGCTCTTCATTCTCCCGCCTGAGGAAGCCAATCTTGATATTTTAGGATGAGTCCAGGATATAGGGTTGGAAAAGTGGTAGTTGGAAAGGGGAGGGTATGGGTATGACCAAGATGGAAAATAGTAATTCTCTCCTCAATCTGTGTTAAAACAGTCTATGGCATCTTGCGCCATGGGAGTGGAAATGACCTTTTTTTGGGGAAAGAGGCATGAAAGAAAGCATGACGGGGTCGCAGACCCTGGTGATTGCTTTTTCAGTCGTAATTGCTTCCTTGCTGAGGCTATCGTGGTGAAAGTGAATGCTACGAGATTTCCCAACGTGGATATATGCTAGCCAGAGGGGATAAAACCAGCGACCATGCTAGCAAGATGGGAGCCATCTCGGCACTGTACGAATGTTTCTACCTAGGTTCATTTGACGTAAGAAAAACAAGTGCAATTTTTATAGCCATCATTTGAAATATCGTTGCTCAACCACATCATCAGCGGGCGAACTTGCTCAAACCTATCTCGCAATAGCCTATCGCGGAGTGGAGGCACCCCGCAGTCATGTGCGCCGATAAGATAGCGTTTTTTTTTCTATACCAAAGTGAAAAAACGCGTAGCTGTCCTTCCACAGCGGACAGGGGTACGCACCTACATACCGACACCTTTCGACGCAGGCGGGACTCTACAACCGCACCTTCACCTTCACCGCAGAACAGCATCAAAACCACCAAGTACAAGGCCACACGAATCCGATATCCACAAGGACAAAAAAGTCTACGCAGAAAACGGGACAAATTGGTACTTCCCCCCTTATATATATATATATATATATATAAAAAATAAAAAAAACCGCCGTCATGTCCGACCTCGACCACTTCGATCTCCTCCCCATCCAAATAGATCCCCAATCAAAGTCCATCAGCGCAACGATATCGTCCCGAGCCCTGACCGCCGAGTTCGAGAAGCTCAACGCCCTCCACCGCGCCATGCTAAGCCTGGACAGCGCCAACGGCGGCGTGCCCCCTCCTCCCATCCCCGTCAACCCCAAACGCACCGGCCAGGTCAGCAAGCTGCGCGACAACGGCAACGCGGACTACCGCAAGGGCAAGTACGCCGACGCGGTGCGGCTGTACTCGCTGGGCATCCAGATGGCGCTCCAGCGGCCCCTCTGGGAACCGGCCGCGCTCGTAAGGGAGGAGGTCTCCGGCCTGCTGGCGAACAGGGCGCAGGCGCACATGGCGTTGCAGAACTGGCCCGAGGGCGCCGTCGACGCCGAGGCCAGCGTGGAGGCCAGGCGTGTTGGCAACGCGAAGGGGTGGTGGAGGCGGGGGAAGTGCCTCATGGAGATGAGTCGGCTGGATGAGGCGAGGGAGTGGGTGAAGCAGGGTCTTGAGGTGGAGGGGGAGGAGGCCGAGCTGGTTGGGCTGTTGAGGGAGGTTGAGGAAATGGTCGGGAGGAACAAGGTCTGAAGATAGACGGGGGGTGGCGTTGCGGATTGGGGACGTCGCCTGTTGGACAGACAATGGATTACAATGAAGTTCACATACGTCGGTAGAGACCACGGGTTAAGTGCACAATGTCGTGTTGAACGCCCGACACATAGTGAACCAGTTTCTCTGCTGGGCTACACGACCATCCTCACAATGTAGCTGTGCCCATTCAATCTTATTAAAAAGGCAAACGTATAAAAACGAAATAACGAGGTCTTGTCTTGTACTCATCTTCCCTTTGTGGCTATCTATTTTATATGAGGAAACAGAGGAAGCATGGTGGAAGAGGTAATTACACCAAAGAATCATGTCATGAAAATTTTGCGGTGTGTAACCGCGACTGTTGCCATTGCTGTCATGCAACAGAAGGTCGGTTTATTGATTAACCCTATTGCCAGAAGAAAAAAAGTGATTGTCTTGGAAAAGTCAGTTAATGTAGTATTAAAAACCCAACCATGAATCGTATCTTATTTGTCGTTAAATGGCACATGCCAGTGCCATTGAGTCTTCCTAAAAAACCATTCCTGTCCCATCAGACCGTGTTTCGCAGACATTACCTGCAAGTAATGGCGTCGCGGGATGCTGGTTGTCGCCCAAGAAAACAGTGATAAGATATTGAATTGACATCGACCCTTCCCTGCGATTTCAACTCATTCTTACCTCCTGCATTAATTTCGTAGATGAAGTGATGTCTTATTTTTCGACCATGTACCACAGTCGAAGGAAGCATCTCTATAACCGATCGTTAAAACTTTGCTGATTAACCAGCAAGCCCTGACAAATTCTAGGATCATCCTCGAGTGCCCCCCCTTGCCAGACTGCTACTCAGAAATTGCAGGTTACTGACTTCCCTCGGGCAATTGCTTCTTTTCGCTGACGGTGACACTGACAGTAACGTTCTTGCGACGCGGACGCATGATAGCGTCCTGACCACTCATGCGACGGTCTAAGGCGCGCTCGAGTTTGGCCCCGAGGGCCAACTTGCTCATCTTGTCCGTCTTTTCGTCACTAAGCATGACACGTTGTGACGAAAGAGCCTTGTTCTCCATGCGGTCGAGATTCACAGCAATATCCCGGATCTCGGCCTGTGCCGAGTCGTTAGATCGGACGGTGGGAGTGAAGGATGGTGCCATGCTGTAGGTACTAAAACGTATAGATGTTCTGGTCTGTCACCGGGACATTGATTATATTAGCTGAAGACTCGGTGATCATTGCATCCGGATGGAACGTGATGTGGACTGGGGATGGTAAAGAGTAGTCGGGTGGAGGTTATCGAAGTGCAGTGCCACAAGATATGTGTGATACGGCCTGGAATCAAGAGGGGCATGTACATTAACTTGTCAAGGCCCCAATGGGGACCGCACGGGCTCTGTAGAAGACGGGAAGGCTAGGTACGCACACGCCGTGGTAGTTGTGCAGAGCGTCGTTGAGCCTGAGTGCAAAATCTTAGGGTTTATGTCTGACGCAGCCAGACAGAAAAGGTAGGAATATTTGCAAGAGGGAGGCCAAGAGACACATATAACTGGATCGAAACGAGGGAAACAGCTCGAAACATGGCAGTGATGAGACTCAGAAAACAATCAAAAAAAGAAAGCAGACACGCGTAAAAGGAAAGCAAGTAGCGACATACCGACGGAGCCATGATGGGGCGTGATGACTCGAGCGAAGTGGGCATTGTGAGTGACGGACTAATGACAAGACTGGGGTATTCTCCTTGTGGCGGACTAGGCTGTTTAACCAAGCCAGTTAAAACGCTGGCCAGGTAGTGGTAGTGTCGTAGGTGAGCAATTGTCGTTGTGTGTGCGATATTAAACAGTGAATACGAACAAGGACTCGGGAACCAGTCCAAGCGCAAATTGACGGTGAGGTTGAACAGCGTGGAAACCTGGGCCGTCGTCAACCACTCTCAGGGCTGCGAGAAAGAAAGATGACACAACTTGTCCTCGTCGGCGCGAAAGATAAGAGCCCGAAAACAATGATCGACCGGCCTAGCGACAGGAGTGGGCAATGCGGGCTGAAACTTAAGCTGCCGAGACAAGAGCACAAGACGTCGTTGAGTAAAGCGGATGGATGGCCGGCTAGTCCGATCAGGGGCAGGTCAGGCGTGTCAAGCGTGTCAGGATGAACTGAGCCGGAAGGTATGGTAGGTAGCAAGCGATGGTCTGATCCAAGAGAGACAGACGGAGATGGGATTGCAGGGCGCGCAACGAGGCTGATAGGGTGCTTAAAAGGTTGAGAGGTAGAGTCGACAGATAAGAGAGAATAGCTTTAGGGGATCGAGGGATCGAGTTGAGACGTTGTTGAGAAAGAGCAACTGTTGGCTGGCTGGGACTAGTGGTGAATGGGTGAATGGGAGAATGAATGGTGGGTGAATGAAGGCTTTCAGCCAAAGGTGAGGCGCCTGACCTGGCAGGGCAGGGCAGGGCAGGCGTGGTTGGCGTGCCAGACGAGTCCAGCTGTACATGACTGACTGGAGACTGGAGACTGGGGTGGGGCGACTGGCGACTGGCGACTGGCGACTGGCTGGCCGCACACGCACACGCACGCGCACATGCACGCGCGCGCGCAAGATCGTGGCGCTGCACTACGGGGTTGCGGACCCTGGAGCTCAGCGAATCATGTGAATTAATCATCCCACCAACTTCGTTGACAATATCCACATGGCTGCTGAGGTCCCCGTTGCCATATGTGGGCGGCGCCGGTCCATTCCTCTTTGGGACTAGACATCGCGACTTCCAGCCAGTCTTGTGTGCCGTAATTCGATGACATAAGCAGTATCACCAGCTAGGAAATTAATAGTTCTAGAACACTGTACCTATATTCCCCCTTTCTACAATGTAATGTAAGCACATATTTTAGCCTCCAATGTATGTAGTCCCCTACTAGAAGCGCTTCTTCTATCCCTCTTGGATAGCTTCTACAAAACCTTAAATACAGCCGTCTAGAAGTACTCAAGCATAGACCTTGTAAGTTATTGTGCTGCTGTTATTAGTAGAGGGCCCTTGGTCGCGGGTTATTACATCTGTCTACCCCTTGACTCCGTACCATCCGTCAATACATCTGGTTTGGGTCCGCGGCGACATGGGTATCAGCAACTGAGCATCAAAAGGCGTGACAGCTGTCACAGCCTACGCTTGATGTGGGCTAGACAACAGATATCATAGCTTGGGTCATCCCTTGAAGACAGCCCAACCCCAAAGAAACCCGCTTTTCAGATACCGAACACAAAGCTCGGCCTCTGTCCAATGATAATCTAGCCATGGGATTCTAGATGTGTTCCCGACTGGGGAACGCCAAGGTCCAGCAGATGTTGGCACACACGTGGCACCGCGGAAGCTCTGGACGACGTTGCCACCCAGGCGACCCCAGACCTGCCCCCCCAAAGTCAAGTTGAGCAGAGCCGGGTCAAGCCGGACGGTGGAGAAGAAAGTCGCGCCGCGAGGCAAAAAGCAAAAGGGGCCCAAAGGGAAGAGGGAAAAGGATCATGTGCTAAGGATGACAGGAGCATCTCGAAGCCGTAGCCCGCTTTTCATATCCCTTTTGGCAGTGACAAGGGATGAAGCTAGTCACTCGAATGACTACACGTGTACGGAGTATGGCTAGGAAGAGATTGGTAACTGGATTATTAATATCAATACAATTATGTACCGCCGGCCAGCCACCAAACAACATGCGGACCAGAGCTAACACAGTTTTCCTAAGCCATGGACGTCCGACCACGGTTGTTTTCGTCCAAGATGACCCCAAGTTTCAGATTCCCGATTTGGCTGTCCGTAGCTAGCGGAGAGTAAAAATCACTGTCCGCATGCCCTTGAGTTCGGAACAAAGCACTCTCCATAATCACAATGATGCGCCCTGAAGATGTCATCGCCGCTAACTGTTTCCTGAAAGTTTGGAATCAAAGTTAACCTACAACTTGTTGTTGTTGTTGTTGTTGTTGTTGTCTAGAAACTCGCGACACCACAAAAATGACCTCTTGCGGACTCTACTCACCTACAACAGTGCACTGATCGCAACACCCATGATCACAAGTGCAATTCGCCTCTTCCGTTTCATCGGCGTTGTCGCTCCCCAGCTTTCGCCGGAGCCGTACGACTGGCTGAGTACACCATCCCAGGTGGTTCGGACCACGGTGACATTTGCAGCACATCCAGTTCCCCCCCTTGGCTTTGAACCTGCATTCTGCTAATGGGCAGCCTGACTTGAGTTCTCGGTTATAGGGTCCGAAGGTTATGTTCCCGCAATGCATGGCTTGTCCTGTCGTTGTGTCGAACGAGGACGATCTGCAGTAGTTCCAGAGAATAGAGGTATGCCCGCAGGGGTGGTTGCGCGGATGGCCGATGCACATGGCGATGATTGTTTCGCTGAGCACCGCAGTGTGGTTTGTGGTTTTTACAGGACACAACGAGGGGAACTCTACCAATATGAAAAATGGTTGATAATTCGTCATGGGAAATCCAAAAGAGCATCAAGGCCGGCTGTAATGGGGGGATGCCCTTTATACCATCGCATTCCAGAACTAGTCGGGCGTTGAACAGACGATAACGCGATCCAACACGAGGGCTCGAAAGCCTCATTGTCTAACTCCTCGTCTAATACTCAACTAGGCTCGACTCCCCCCCCCTTCGTTTATTGTATCACATTCTAATACAGAACGAGCTTTTGGTTGAGATGCAATGCTCCCAAAGGACTCATCATGGAATGGAAAGACTGCAATTTAGCAACATCTGTTCTACGTATTAAGCGACCCTGCGCTTGGGATCTCATGCAAGGTCCCGTAAGCGACATCGTGGCTGTTCATGTCTATGGTAGTGCTGTCAAGCATACCACAACGAAGCGTCAAGTTACGACTTCCAGTAATGTTTCAGAATCACTCGACAGGGTCGTAGTCCCAGCTACTGAGTCTCAAAGAAAATGATCGCACGAGAGTTGGTAGCACAGTATTGCGCCTGGGGTGCACGAGTAGAAGTTCTTTCAAGTCATGAGCACTGGCTCGGACCATGCAATCTCATATATGTTTGAATCCACCTTTCGAACGTCTCGTATGAAAGAAACCCACCCCTCTAGAATGTATTCAAGTGATGGGCTATTTCTGGTTCGATTCTGCTTTCTTATCCTGCTTATGCCCACTTAAACGTGTCAGGTATCCTCACGGCTGAGCATTCGATGGAGGTGCTACAGAAGGACGCACGGGATTCAGCATTCGACACAGGTAGCACAATGAGGCTCCCGTTTGTAATATCTGCACGCCACAGACCCGAGAACCATGCTGTCGGTATCGGGGTGCACAGTGGAACGAGATCTCGTGCGATGATGGTGTCTCAAGCGGGAGTAACGAAGATCGGAATGGGCTATTTACGGACCCGAGATTATTCGGGAACAACAACCAATCTGGTGTCGCTTAAGAAGGAGAAAGCGAAGAATATTGCCTTGAAAGCCTTCTTCCCAAGTTCCTGTTCAGGACTGCTTCGGCTACGAACCCTTCCACTCCAGGGATTATCACTACTGAGGGCCGCCTATGCAAGGTAACAAAGTCATCCAGTACGTATCACAACAGGTGAATGCACGATATCTCGATGTGTCGTTCGTTGCACGGATGGCGTGGAATGTCTCGGTGGCATACCGGCTGACACGATGGGATCCGACATTTGACAAGCATGTGTGCCGACTATTCCATGGATTACCCAGAGGTTGTTGTCGAAAGTTGGTTGCATACTGCGGTGTAAATTGCGCTATTGACCGAAGCACTAGCATGCATGAGTTATATCTCAAAATTGATCGTGGATCTTCATCATTGTGCAATGCATGCAGCTGCTCCGAACGTCAATCAGATCTAACGTGTTTTTTTTCCCTCTCTGCCTTTTCTACCCATGGAGTCCATCCATTCGACGTGCCTGCGACCGCCTCCTTTGAACTGATTTAACATTAACATATACTGATGCCGCTTATATGACCCGGGGTATCCTTAACGCCTATACATGATTTGCCTCAAAAGATGCAAGTGACTTAGAACCTGTGATGCGTCAGTCGTGGGTTTGTTTAGAGTTTGGCATAGAAGAAAGGGACTTACCTAATTTCATACGAGCCTGCCCGTGTCATGTATCGAACCCACTTCACACTAGAATAATTGCTCTTCTCGAATACCTTGAGGTATCGAACCAGGAGACCCGAGCTGGTGAACATGAGCAGGCTGAAGTTCATGCTTAAGGGAGGACGACTCCATGCCCGCTGGTTCGTCATACTGGTAAGGAGAGCCTCGGCGCTGAGAACATACTCGCTCTGGCCGGTGAACCTACCAATCTTCCAGACGATGCAATTTTCGCTAGGCTCATACTTTGCCTTGCCTTGGGTGACGCGCTCAATGATCTTTGCGGTGTTCAATGGGGTCGGGATGCGCACAATTACGTTTGTGGCAAAGAGCTTCGGGCCAAAATTTGCCTTGACACCTATGCTGTACTCGACTTTGGTGCGCCCGACCTCGTTGACAATGGCATGGACCTTGAACGGGAGATTGACATTTTCAGTGGCTCGATAGCGCATAAGTTCGAATTCTCCATCGGGCGGCACGAAGCTGATGATTCGGTCGGTGTCAAATTTACCAAGCTTAACACACTGATGGAATTGACAATCTTCTAGAGAAACGCTACCAGCTGCGGCCTTGGATGCCTTTGTACCCATTCTGTTCCCACTTGGAAGGGTTAGGAGTCCGTCATTGTCCAATAAAAGCCTGTCGTTGAGCCCGAATTTGCATTCTGGAGTACCGGTCAAATAGGCTCGCATGACAATTTGGCCACTGACGTCGGCTCGAAGGACGGCCCCTGTGGCAGACATAAGTAAATTGACATCTTCAATGACATCTACGAATGCCTCATTTTTCCTGTATCGAACATCTGCTTTTCTCCATGACAGGGCGCCGGTTGCCTGCATTGTAATCTTGGAAGTATCTTCTGGTCTCGTTTCCGATTTGACCCCTTCTGTGGTGATG
The DNA here is from genome assembly GCA_001008035.1 of Atkinsonella texensis. Lineage (NCBI taxonomy): Eukaryota > Fungi > Ascomycota > Sordariomycetes > Hypocreales > Clavicipitaceae > Atkinsonella > Atkinsonella texensis. The sequence continues at coordinate 44,663 of KQ061759.1, forward strand.
TACATTTTCAAGGTATCGGTTTCGGTATTCTGCGGATACCCAAAATCGATGATTTCTGTTCAGTACAATTAGAGAAGCCAAGCTCATCGAAGCAGAAACAATAAAAAAAACTTTGATTTCCACACACCATCCAGCAGCTCGTAAACCAGCACAAAGTTGTTCTTGACAGCCTCTTCGTCAAACTTGCCAAAATACCCTTTGCCAAGCTGAATCAACCGGTACAGAAATTCAAAGACGAGGGCAGCATTTGCATTGCTTTTGGTGATGGCCACAAGATAGATGTTTTCGTGCTTTACATGGCTGAAGGTAGTGCTACCTAGGGTCAGGATTGGCGATCGGACTTGGGCATTGGAGATGACCTGGATGCGGAAGACATCAGCGAGGCGGGGCCGGCAGTCATTGCGAAAAGCGCGGAAGATTAAGTTCTCGCCCTTTTGGTTGAAGATGAGGACGCCGGAGATCATGCTGGGCGAGCGAGCAAAGGCGGACGGGACTCGAGCAAACGGTTTTCGCTCTCGAAGAGCCGGGCGGCAATAAAGTCGAGAATCGCCGTTTACCAGCCCTAAGCTTGGATGCTCTACTCCGAAGTGCCCCTGTAAGAAAGGGGCAGATGTCCGCGCGGCGGGGAGTAAAGCAAGGCACTTTCTGCCGTGAAGCTCCAAGGCGGTGAGTGTGACTGGGTTGCGTGGGGACGCAGGGAGCTCTCAAAGTTCGAAATTTCCACATCACGCTGCATTCCAACACCCCAGGTCTGGCTCGCTGGAATCAACATAGCCTGATCTGCAACAGGTCAATTCGGAAAGTACTTCCGTACTTCACCTAAGACCAAGCTGTTCCTGATAGAGCCATCTTACGAGAGACGCATCTTATGGTTTCATCAGGATGTCCCATGTCCCGGTCCAGAAGCTGCGATCTCGGCCTTGCCAGGATTTAGCTGGCCCATTTGCTGTAGCTAGATTGGATGTCGATGTCGACTATTCGCAAGGAGAGGGTGTCTTGTCTGTATGAACGAAAGCGGTAATGAGCACCTCCCCTTTCTGTTTGTCTGGGATCATGGACGGTATCTCCCC
>KQ061759.1:56941-83262 GCA_001008035.1 Atkinsonella texensis
CCCAAAACAGTGTTTATTATTAGTGCTTGCGGCTGTTGGTTGGTCAGTGGCAATACGGCAACTTATTAAACTGAGGGCTGGGCATTAAGCAGTCATGGTCATGGTTGGTGGGTTGGAAAATCCCGGGCATTCTTCAGCCCGGCTGCCACCGCCCCAGTATGAGCGAGTCTGATCGGTGATGCGAGGATGGCAGGGCAAGCCTTACGCGGTAAGTGATGGATTGGCATGCAGCAAGGTATTTCCTACAGTACCCGAGGTAATCAGTCATGCACTACTGCGTAAGCCGGACCTTGGCGCGCACCGCAGCCCTGGACGGACGTCCATCCTGCACGTAACGCTCATAGACGACCATTCCACCCCCTTCCTTGGTAGCGGCTTGTTGATTTCCAGATTCAGCAGCACGGCAGGGAACCGCAGCCCCCCTCGGCCTTATGCTTTTCTTTTCTTCGCTTGGCTGCCTCTCCCGCTTCCTCTTAGACCGGAACTGCCTGGGCAAGCTTTTGTCCGTCGGTGAGACTCATCCTGGCGTCGTATACTCCGGGGGTCAGTCCATTCCTAGGGAACCTTTTCTGATTGGCGCAACCAGGAGGAAAGCCATTCTCAGTTCTCGTCTGAGCCAACCACATTGCGATGGGACGAAGACGAGGCATTTACCAGGGGGACATGGTTCAGCATTTCACCTTGCCACAGACTCACCATAAAAGTTGCTGTATGTCGTAGAATCCAAAAGGCATACTATGTCTAGTCGGAAATGGACATGATACGCGTAAGACCTTGAAGAATCTATAACATACCAGCACGGATTTACACCTGCATCGAAAAGGGAAAAAGGAGAGAGAAGTGGGACTATTGGGAGCCAACTAACACTGTGCTTTAGAGAAAGCCGTCATCATAGAAGCTGAATGTACGACTTATCTTTCTCCAAACTAAACAAATAATGCTGATTCAGATGTTACTGATTTCTTTCTAAAGCTGTTGTTTCATAGCCTTGTCAATAATACATTTTGTACAAGTTCCACCACAATCTAACACCTAATTTGTATTTGCCCTAGCTCGCCACATGCTCAACTGCAGAGAAAGAAAGGACGTTTGGAAAGAGAAGGAGTAAAGCAAAGTTCTTTTGGTCATTGATTCGTAGGCTTACGTCGAGACTCGAGCTTGCGCTAAGGGTAGTCGGAATCGACGGCGCTGCCACCTCTGAAGCCCAACTATTGGGGTAGTCAAGGCACTTTACAGTGCTCGTGATATTGGATGGCGTCGCAGACGGGCCTGTTCTCGGGGTGTTCGTGCCATTCTACGGATCTCGGAGTCCCAAATTTCAGGAGGGAAGCACCTGAAGCAAAATAGGAAGAGTTGATAGCAAAGGCTGATCAGGCAAACGGATCGTCTGAAACGCTACTACCGAGTAAAGTTTAGGATTTACAAAGGATCGAGCGTATCGAAGGTCATCGGCATTCGCCGTCAGCGTCTGATCATGGCTCAATCTTTGGATCTCTTTCGTTGCATCATGACTCTCATTAGAGTTGATTGGAGCCGGATACCTATGGCCGGTTACCCTTGCATCCGCCAGGCACAACTCTCGCCTATAGGAAGTTTGCTGTGTTCATTCATGATATAACAAAGATCTCTGGCTGGGTATAGTTGATAATAGTGGTAGTTATGAGGAAGAGCCTGTAGCGCAGTGCTAGCGTGTGAAGGAAAAAGAAGATAAAGAGATAATAATGTATAATGGCTTAATTGGCGTGCTATGACTTGAGTTGCCTACCGATCACAGGGAGTTGCCCTTGTAGCGAAGGTATAGAGCTAAATAGACATATATAATCCCAGCAGTACGAACTCACTTCTACTTTAAGATGCTTATATTAACAGGATTCGATTCGCTTATTGTTCTTCCTAGAGCATAAGCACTAACTGGACGAACCTAAGGCGCAACAAGTAAATATGAGTGACATTCATAACATAGAAAACAGTTTAGTACAGTGATGCAGCTGGGGAATATAGGCTTCAATTTGCCATGACTATCATTAAATACACTCGCGTAGTCTTAATGAAGGACATTTCAACTATAACCATCTACTGCCTTCTCTACGGTAGCAAAGTCAAGGTCTGATGAATGACGCTGGGTACAAGTGGAAGCTAGCTAGTGTTTGTAATACAAAAAACGCGTGTACTTAGAGCACATTACATGATGCGCTTGTACGCAAAGATTTGTTAGTTAAAGTCGACGTTCGTGTGTATTCCAATTCTATTATTCCCCACGGCAGAGCGTAAGTAACGGTTAGATTGTGCATTCATTTGCAAAATTCCAGCAATCAGCCCGCGCTGGGGTGGGTGTTCATCACGCCCAGATCAAATCTGAAACTGTCGGCACAGCTGTTACACGATGCGCCTCATTGCTATACCCTGTTCTCACAGTCCCTCGTTGCAATCTCTCGCTTCCCGGGCCGAGGCTCGATTGCCTGACGAAGCTGGTCGTGATACAGCTAGTGGAACCAGGGAACCTGTGTTTTATGGGCTCTACTTGTAGTAGGATACTTGGATGTACGTAGGAGCTCTTCGACGATCATGGATTCGTATCCTGATTTTGTCATACTTTCAGGTTGGCCAAATATCTGAAGCTCTTTTCATCTGTATACATGACTGGTACGGGAGGTCGTGGCACATCGTTGTTAGTTCCCTCGGTGTATCTTTAGCAACCAAACTTTATATACTTATCGGAGGCCCGATTTCTGTCATTCTTTGCTACGTGGACGACTTCCACGCCGCCTTTATATCTTGTCGAGATTCGTTTGGCAGCCTATCGCGAGACAATTTCTGGTGATACAATACCTTTAGTATGTGGTCCGAACGCTCCAAACCAATGCAGCGCCATTGCGTTACGTGTCTGTAACAAATTTATGATTTTATATCGGCAACGCTCATTGTGTGTGCATACCATCAGCATATTGGGGAGATGGCAACTTGGAATGGAGGATTCCTCTATGACTGAAAGATGATTTATCCCGGTCTCGTGTGCATTGCCATTGAATCGTATCCAGTGTTGCCCCGCTGGTATGGTTCTTCAATATTCCCGACTTCGTCACCTTTTTGACTAGTTCGTGGGTTGGCAGCTGGGGACCACTATGAAGAGGCCCGCGATATCGTATGCGGATGTCATGCGACTGGCCAAGATGACCCGTGCTCTGGCTGGCTTGCAAATAGAAGAGATGAGCGACTCTTTAAAAGTGAACTTGTCACATGGCGAGAATAGATTTACGTTCGTATCCTTAAAGGTCTTGATCTCGTGCCAGACGCTGTTGTCTGATACGAAACATGACGTTCTCCTGGTTAAGGCAGTGCAGTGTCAACAAAGTATGTGGGCTTTTTGGTCCTAAGATCTGTCCATCTGACAATTATGGACTGTTTGTGCAATATTGTCTCCAACTATTCTACCATGTTGACAAGCACCGGAGTGACGAAGACAGATACACCTATCGCCCTAAGGATTGCGTACATACTTTTCGTCTGCCCATTGATTCTCGCAGGTCTACGTTTGCACGATGCTGTAGGACGATACAAGATCACATCTACATGTCTGATGGCGGCATATCTAGCAATAATGGCTGGCAGTGCTGGGGACTAATAGATCGTGGGAAGGACCCCTCAGCGACTGCTAGCTTCGTCTTCGTATTCCTGCTTGGAGGAGCATGATTTGTGAGCATTCTTAGACTTGCGAGACATCGGTATATTGGCGGTAAGGGTAGTTGGAGGGAAATTCTAAGCTCAGTTGAAGAGGCTCCGTGGGTGATGAGATCTTTTGTTCTAACTCGATACTGGTTCTACGTCATTTTCGTCGTGACGGAGTGCTTCCAAAGCAGCAGGGTTTTATGTCTTGGTATAGGCACAAGGGATTACCCTGGGAGAGAGCTGGATGCGACATTTGAAGCCAAAAAGCCACGAAAAGCGAGTATCGGGTCAGAAAATGCAGACAAAAAATCGCCAAATAGAAAAAATGAGGGGAACAACGTAGCACGACATTGAACCACAGGGGCACAACAACAATTCCAGGTCCAAGTGGGGCGTCCCTTTCTGCCGCATTCATCGGGACAGTGTGAATTAATGAAATATGGCTCGAGCTGCCCGTATTCGGGGAAGCTTCGCACTGATACACTGTGAGGCTTCGTGTATGCTTAAGCACGCCTCTGTCACCGCTTGCTAAATTAGGGTCATGAGAATGGCCAACTTGGCCAAACACGAAATTGGCTGGACCTGGGGTCAATGAAAAGGGAATGCGCACCCTTCAATATGTTCTTCTCCATCATGAATCTCACAACAGCCGCCCATTGTAGATTATAGCGCCTCGGCTAAGTCGGTTGGTTCCTTGAAGAGTGTCGCCGAGGAGATGCACAACCTCGTAGCCTAGTCACATTATACCCTTCCATCAGGCGACCAACGGCTAGGGCCTTCCAGATGATGTCAAAACAGCCACGTGAATGGTGGGGAGATTCATTCCTGCGAAGGCAGGCGGTGGACACGCCTCAAGTCGCGCCTTCTAGTCCTGGAAACGACGTCATATCATTTGACTCGTACCTGTCACTTGCCTCAAACCATCAGCTATGTACCTAGGTAAGGTACCTAAGTGATAATGATGCCTGGTGTCTGCCTCTGCCGCGTCTAGCGACCTCTCGCTAATAACAAGCGGCACCAACATCTGGTCTTGTGGGCTGTGCGAACAACACCGCTCTGCGACCTGCGTTTGATCTTCACGCTCCTTGCACAGCATCTTATATACGCTCTATGTCTGCTCTCGTTTCTGTTACCTCTCCCCGAACTTGGATTATGTGGAGGGAGAAAGACGAGTGCATCTGCGGCCCTAAATCTCCGTTGCTTCTCTGGCACTTCTCTTAGATTACATTATGGAGACCACGCCACTTCTCGAATCGACCTATAATCACGACGTTGAGTCTCTGCCCTGCTCTGCGCGTTCCTCTAAGAATGGTCCCATACCCAGTCAAAGTATCGAGACAAATCCCGAACCCTACAGGGACTACGCTGCAATCAACTGGTTGCAAGACCTTGTCAAGGACAATGAGCGGCGCTCTGCCATCGCCGGAGACAGACATGTCATTCCAGCCATCAGTAATCGCATATCAGCTTGGTGGGAGTCGGCCCAGGGGTGGATCGCGGCGATCACAATTGGAGTCCTGACCGCTGGGGTAGCATTCGTGGTCGATGTAAGTGTTGAGACTGTAGCAGACTGGAAAGAGGGCTACTGTGCATCCAGCATTTGGCTAAGTCGACGAGCATGCTGCTCCGTTGATGAAATCTGCCTGCATTGGAAGCCATGGACGGGAAACTGCTTTTGGGCGTATACCTTGTATGTTATGTTTGCTTCGATTTTCGGCCTTATCGCGGCGAATGTGACGATGACGACAAAGACACAACTTCCTGCCCTGGGAATAGCTGAAATCGACGTAACGGGGCACAGACACGGTCACGACGACGGCATATACTCATCCAGAGGGCGTAAGGGTAAGACCATGTATATGGCTGCTGGTAGTGGCATACCCGAAATCAAAACGGTCCTTTCTGGGTTTGCCATTCCACACTTTCTGACACTGAAGGTCTTGGTTGTCAAGGCAGTCGGGGCTACATTTGCCGTTGCCACGGGCATGTGCCTCGGAAAGGAGGGGCCGTTCGTTCATATCTCGACATGCGTTGGAAATCTTGTGGCCAGAACGATGCCAAAATATGCCGAGAACGAGAGCAAATTGAGGGAAATGCTCAGTGTTGCCTGTTCATCTGGCTTATCCGTTGCGTTCGGTGCACCAATCGGCGGCGTGCTGTTCAGCTACGAAGAAATCAGTACCTACTTCCCCCGTCGCGTGCTTTGGAGAGCTTTCCTTTGCTCATTGGTCGCAGCGGCAACTCTGAGGGAGCTGAATCCCACTGGCACTGGAAAGCTTGTGCTTTTCGAGACCAACTATGGTGTGGATTATGACGTTACTCACTACCTAGTCTTTATTTTCCTTGGGATATGCGGCGGGGTATTCGGCGGAGTGTTTTGCAACGCCAACTTTTCGTGGTCCAGGTCGTTCCGACAAATTAACATCATCAAAAAGAGCCCGGTCCTGGAAGTCTTTATTGTAGTGCTCATCACGGCTTGCGTGCAATATCCCAACCCTTTAATTCGTGATACCGGGGACGTCATCATGGAGCGACTGCTTGTCGACTGCAACGACGTAAAAGAAGACTGGATCTGTAAACAAGAAGCGAAGTTAAGCGGCAAGGGTACATATTACACATGGCTGATATCAGGAACCTTTGTTAAGCTCATCTTAACCACCATGACTTTCGGGTGCAAAGTTCCATCTGGCATCATTATTCCTGCTCTGGATGCTGGTGCCTTATTTGGCAGGATGGTGGGACAACTCATCCCTGACATATCTCCCGGAATATTTGCCATGGTTGGCTCGGCAGCCTTCCTTGCAGGCGTCAGCAGAATGACTGTCAGTCTAGCCGTCATCATGTTCGAGCTGACTGGGGAGGTCAATTTCATCCCGCCATTTATGATTGCTATTCTCACCGCAAAATGGGTTGCCGACTCCATCAGCGCCGAAGGAGTTTACGATCTCGCCCAGAACATCATGGGCCACCCTTTCCTGGATGCTGAACAAGCGGTGACCAAGCTAAGAACAGCTCGGCTTTCCAATAATGTACCTACGGCCAGAGAGTTAAGTCCTCCGAACAGCGTCATGGCCGCGACGATTGTGCATCTGAATGCAAACAATAGGCTGTCAATATGCTCTCTCCGAGAAAGGCTGATTGATCTTCATATGCGCGGGCTCAAAGACCTAGGTGTCGTCATTGCGAACGAACACGGCGTCTGTCTAGCGTATCTCCCGGGATCCAGAACGGAATGTGCGTTATGTGCTTTGGACGACTATGAGCGTGCCAGTCTCCAAGATGTCAGTCTTGCGGACAAGGGTATTCGCGATCTGTTGGATGTTAGCCCATTATTTGTCTCTGCAAAATCCCCAATAGAGTACGTAGTCGAGATGTTTGGCAAATTGGGGCTGAGCCACTTGATAGTGATCGACGACGATTCGGCAGAAGTGGTTGGCGTGATTGGGAAGAAGCGCCTGTTGATGTACCTAGACGGATTAGAGTAGTGTGCTACACAGGCTCACTTCTACTGTGCCGTTGCCATGCTCGCGTCCAACAGCCGTTACTGTAATATACATATTTGCCATCTACAACCGATCTGTCCGCATCCAACCTTCAGCAAACATGACAGTCTTGGAGAAAAGACTCGACGGACCGCTGCACCAAGCAAACTCATCCGCTCTACACAGCCTTCCCCAGCGTCTTAAACGCTCCATCCTACACCTTCATGTCCTTTGCCGTCATCCACCTTCCTTCATTTCCCACCATAACCGCAAACCTGTTCGTTGTCCAATGTAGAATGCCCTATGCTCCGCCAAATGAAAACACTCACAGAAATCGAAGCCAACGTGCAGAAGGACCACTTTGCATTCATATCCTCCAACCTGGCAAGGGGACTGCTAGTAGTCCATCCTCTTCTCGTACGTGCCAGAGCTTGAATCGACGGTATGGTAGGCATCTGAGCTTCGCTGTCGAAAGGTTCGATCTGTAGCGCAACGTCGACACGAGCACCCCTTCTCACAAGCCTGCCGATATTGGACAAAATATTCGGCGTCGTCCTGTCGATGATTGAGGTCCAGATTGTTTATCGGTCGTGCCCATGATGGCCTTATTCAGCTCCGTAGCCCGGCGCTGACCATGGAGATCCGAGAAGGGTCATGTTTCCTTGAAGGCGTCGCATCTCGGCGAGCACTTCTGCTTGGCATTTCCCCGTTCGAGGCCCTTCAGTCGGGGTCGTTGGTCATCATTGTCATTGTACGAATAGGCATGGTCGTTAATCAAGCCTGAGCTGGCGGCATCGCGAAGTCGCGCAGAAGCCCAACTAGAACCTCGAAGACGGCGGTTCCAGGCCCGAAGCCCCAACGGTCTCTTCTGCTTCGATTTTCAACCATCTCAAATCCAGTCTGATATGCCCGGAATGCTACCGTCCGTAACTGTCGCATCGAACTGGCTGGTTCATACTGCCCGGTAGCAAATAATATCCCATGACGAGACGCCGACACGACGATCAGGAAGTAGCCAGGCAAAGCGTCTGAAGAGACAAATTTGGTGGACAACAGCTGCCCGAGTTCGGATCCGGTCGCGGAGAAAATGAAGGCCCCGGTGAGTCTGTGCGAAGTCATCAACAAGCTGCATGCCTGTCTTGAATTGCATGCACTGCGTTCCGGGAGACCGGGGAGGAAGAGGATTACATTCCCAGAGGTATAATGTGGCTCATCAAGGCTGAAAACTGATCAATGTGTTGCTTGTGTAGAGGGTTCGGTCGACGAAGACCAGCTACCTAATTAAGATGCGTCTCTTTCCCTAGAACTCTTCCCGATGAATTGAACTAACTTGCACCTAGACTCCTGGCCGCCTCAAGAAGTGCCATACTTTAATACATGCTCGCCCCTTGTCTGTCGTCACACGGAATGTTACAGTTTGGGGAAGCTCAGTGCGGCTGCCGCCACGCTCTCTCCCACGATAATCATGCCTAGATCCTGACTGGTACAGCAAAATTTTGGGGTTATGGCAAGCATGGGGCAGGTTATCAAGAGAGGAGGTGGGCGCCTCTAAGAAGGAATCTCCTTTCCTGATGAGCTGATCTCACCATCACAGTACGGAGAGCATTTGTGTGCAACGTGAGGGCGTTACGATGATTAACTTGATTGGCTAAACGACCGTTGACGTCTATGGGGTTGACATTTGGTTTGAGCCCTATTTCAGAAGTGGCTCTTCGGGATATGTCAAGATATCACAGCAAACTCCACATTCCTTTACCATGTTCGAGTACGGTAACAAAGACTATCTCGTGGAAACTGGTTCTTCCGGGATCCAATCAGTACGGTAATGACCTGGTTTGCTTCATGTTCCTGACCAGCAACATGGCGGAGGATGTCATTTGATCCGACCTCGTAAGCCCGAGGAGTCAGGGTCTCAGCCAAATAGCCCCTGTACCCCAAGACAATTCTGTTAGGGTACACGATGATTGTGGTGGTTTCAGTTGTCAAAAAGACTTGAAGGGTCGGATTGGACCGTCTGCCACAGCTAAGGTCATTGAACCTTCGAAAAAATGACAATGATGGTAGGACCGGCAATAAAAGGCCCAACCATCATCTACTTGACCCCATCATTCAGCCCCAACACAACGTATTTGGAGTATACAATAGCTTGAAAAGTAAGCCAGTTGCAGATATACGCTTTGGGGTAAGTCCCACGAATATCCGAATTTGCTGAAGAGTTGGGCCTTCGTCAGCGTGTGGTAGCCGGGGAGGCCAATTTCAAAATACAGCGGCGTCAACAAGCTTGGAGCAAGCCGCAGAGCATCCAATTAGGATAGTACAGGCCCATTCAATCACACTCAAAGTGAGAGCTTCGAAAGTTCGTCGTTGGTCAGCCCAGGGTCGAACCGAAAACGTCATCAGCAGCACCGACTTTCCGACGCTTAGGGTCTCTGGGATCGGCATCCCCAAACACGGCGCTGTCGCTCGTAATGCTGGGTTTCCTTGGTTTGGAAGAGGTTTGTTCACGGCGCGCCCTTTGTAATTCGACCAGATTGGCTCGATCAGGATCTCGGCATTTCTGTAGCTTTTTTCGGAGTGGTTTCATTGACTTGACGATTTCGGCCTGGAAGATCAACAATCTTGAGCAACATTTCTGTGACAAGGCAATTCTAGTAGAGGGAGAACAAGCCTGAGAGTGAAAAAAGCGAAGAACAAGAAAACTTACCGTGCCCCAATATTCAGACATCCTCTCCGGTGGCTCGTCCTCAAGCATAGCTCGGCAGCTCTCAGCCGTCGTCATAATCTTTTCATAAACATCTGTATGGGCACTGAGCGCCTGATGGCCAATTGTTTTGCCGTTCTCCGCCGGCCTTGGAAGCAAAACGTCTACCAAGCCCGAATCAACCATGAGCAATGACGCCAGCATAATCTGACTCGGAGTGAAATGAAAATACACATCCGTGACCAAAGCGCTGAATTTTAGAATATCCCGAGCTCGAGCATGAGCATTATTTATCCGAAGCTCTTCGTCCGGAAGCCGTTTCCTAAGCTCCAAGATAGCCCCTTCTAATGCCCTGAAGGGGTGGCGAACGTCAAAGGCGAACCGTATGCCCTGGCAAAGCAAATACTCGCCGGCGAGAATTTGTTCGCTCGTAGTGTTGGGGAACTTTTCAGCTAGTTTTGCTAGCCGTATGTAGAAACCCTCGGCTTTGCACCCAAAGAAGAGAGATGTTTTGAGAAGCTCGGTCGGGGGATATGTCATCACTGAATTAGTGATGTAGAATCGACGGAGAAATATAGCAGCCGTAGATCGTATTTCGGTAGGCAATTCACAGAATTGAGCTGCGCGAATCAGTTCTATTGTGAAGAATTTCACGAGCCGAGCCTCCTCATCCGGAGTCAAAAAGTCCGGTAAAGGGTCTAGGCGAGATGTGATTTGTTGCTTCGCTAACGAGTTCGTCTTGTCTCGAAGGTCTTGCAAGTAAGAAGGTGAAAACGACCAAAGACGGAATTGACTCGATTGCCTGTATCTGTCATCTTCGGTAGCCATGGCTGGAGCTCAATTATGTCGAAGGGCCAAACTGACGGAAGCACTAGGTCTCGTATTCTCTGAGGTCGTCACATGCAGTGTTGTAGAGCGTGCTTAACTAGCCTGTTGAGCTTCAGGGAAGCTGTGATGCGCCGCAGTCCTACCACGTGACCCGTATCAAGCTTCGCCCTTCGTCAGACAGAATTGTCCTGTATCAGTCCCGAAACCATGGAAAATTGGCACATTTTTATATTTACCAACTAGACAAAGATTTAGACTCAAAATATGTGATATTACAACACAGTGGCAATCTGACCATCAATTTCTCTCTACTCGACAAAACCTCAAGATTTCGTTTCTTTAGAGCCACGTGAGCCTGCGACAAAAAAAAAAAAAAAAAAAGTTCTTCATACGACGCAATTTCTCCAGCACAATGCACTGCTCACTGATTTAAATGAGCCCGGCGAGCTGGTACGGGTGGCGGCGGTTTCTTGGCCCTGTTTACCGGTGGTGGTGGGGGAGCTGCCTTCTTGAGTTCATGACCATTTGGAGCTCGGGAAAGGCTGTCGTAGCTAGTGGCAGAACTCGCGCTACGATTTCCCCATCCACCGCTCCCATCGCCACTTCCAACGGAATCGTCATCTCGAAAAGCGTCGTCGGCACCATTGACATGAGCCCGATTATCAATCACGGCTCTGTTCAAGGACGACACTCTGCTACCAGCGGCCGCAATTGGAGTTCTGATGCCGCATGTTGATGCTCGGGGGAGCAATGGGCGAGAGGACTCGGAAGGGGCGGGAAGAGACGGTGGCGGTGATACGTGAGGACTTGCCAAGCGACGCACGGGCAGTCTCTCTGAAGGCGGGCTATTCCGCTCAGATGCCACTTGTCTCGACTCCTGCCATGATCTCGAAGTGTTTGAACGCGGTCTAGGCAGTCGAAGTTCATCGTGCGAAGGCGACTCTGACCGACTTCCATCAGCCAATGATTGACGGACTCGTCGAAGTTCTTCTGCCGCTCTCTCATGGTAATTAAGCTGAGCCTCCAGGAAGGCATTCAGTGCTACAATTGATTCGGCTTCCGAGTCCTGGATGTCCTGCATACGTCGCATTACGTCCTCACTGGAGTCATCGAATTTGGTCTTGCTGATGCGCATTTCTTCCTCAACTCGATAATCATCTCGTTTTGCCTTGTGCATTTTGGCAACACTTGCGTCGTAGGCTAGGCGTCGACTCTCCAGTTTCTTTCGAGCGGTCTGTGCAATGGAACATATCAGCATGCTTTGGTCTTTCACTTAATGAGCGGGTAGGTGCCTCATACCTGATATTCCTTCATCATTGTGACATTTCGGTCAACGTGGTGTACCCAGTTTGCGTTGACATCCTCGGCAAAGTTGCTGTGAAGGTTTGCGATGCGTTCATTAGCACGGCCAACGGTGGCAAGTGCGTTTCCGAACTCTGACTCGGGATCGAAGTCCTTCCCGTGAGCAACCATGGTGCGCCCCAAAAGCGCAGCTGGCGGACTTCGGTTTTTGTCTTCAAAAGTATCACTACGGCGAGAGACCCATTTGGTATATACACTGTTCGCCTTTTGGAGGTTTTCCATGCCTGGCGCCAGTTAGTTCACCCTGTCAACCTATTTGTATTATAAGAAGACAAATTCGGACGCACCCTCTTGACGAATGTTCATTTCGGCCTCTAGCCTCTGGAATTCCTCTGAATGTGTGGTTTTGGCCTCGGAGCCCATCTTCTCGCCCGCCCATTGGACGGCTCTGTCTATTTTCTTTATGAAAGCCATTTTTTTCTCCGGATAAAATGGATGCTGTGTGATGGTTGTAGGATGGACAAAAATTTAGACTGAGAACGAATCAACAGACAAAGCGTTTTTTACAATCAAACCACACCAGGTGGTTTGGAAGAGCGGGCAGATGGGCGACAGAAGACTCGACTCTCCACAAGAGGAGATAGGAGATGTGGCCACCCAAATATCAATTGACTTGGCCAAATGAATGAACTGGATAACGCGGCCGTTGGTTGAGAAAAGGACGGGTGGCGGAAAGGGGCTGGGAAAGAGAAGGTCAGGAGGGAAGGAGTACGGAGAAGGGTACAAAGAAAGAATGGACAGGGTGTGCAAGGAAGAAGGTTCAACGTGCTCGATGGATATTCATATTATGAAGTCACCGTTCTTTCGAGGAAAGACGAACAAGGATGTTGAACCAGCATATCGATATAACGAATCCGTGGTATTGGCTTGGGCGTGAAGAAGGTGGAGCGCAAGCCAGAGGCGTGACTGGCACATTCGGGACCTGGCAGGTGGTGCTTCACACGTTCCAGGGCAATACGAGGTACATACGAAATACAGAGAAAATAGAAGCAGAAATGCAGGGTGGATGACCTGGAAGGGTGGCTAGCAGCAGCGCCCCGGCATTCTGAAATAGGGGTAGAGAGTACCTCAGAAGGCAGTCAAGTCGAGGCTGGACTGGCTGGTGGCGTGTGGTTGCATGTACTCGGTGCTCGGTACTCGGTACTCGGTGCAGTGTCATGATTTCCAGGGATGTCTTGGCGAACAGTCAAAAGGCCGTTGCCAGGGAGGACACGAAGTCTTAGCGAACGCTGCGTACGGTATGTGTTACCACAACGGACTGTGCCCGTTTGCACATGTCCCTCTTGTTCCTTTGTTGGTGTCGTGTGTCCGTAAACATGCGGGAATAACTTGTACCAGTGGCTCTGAGAGCCTCGTAGCGAGCGACAAGCTTGATGCATGGATGGCACGGCAGAGAACAGGATGGATGGGATGGAAGCCAGCGTCGCCAGGCCAAGACGCAAAACACATTTGACGGACCCTGAATCGTCGCTAGCCACTGATTATGAGTCGGTCGACCTTCTGCCAGACTTCATCGTGCGACAGGAACAGAGCCTGCCTGGCTGCGAGCGTCAGCCGCATCCTCGTCCAGGGATTAATTGTATGGACTCGAACTGTCACCCCAATGACTTGCGCGTCTTCGTTCGTCTTCGTCCCCCGCTGGTCGCTTGGTTCCTGACAGTCATTTGGCGCTACTCGCGTCTCTAGGGCGAAGGTTAATGGGCCAACGGCTCACTAGAAATGGCAGGTCTCCAGCGCCACTTTGCCCCTTGCATCCAGTTTGAAATACGTGTCTCAATGTCTTACAATGTCTTAAGTACCAGGGCACCTGCAAATAGGGGCGCTAGGATCAACAAAGCTTACGTTACTTGACAACACCTTGAATACCAGCATATTTATATGTGCTTTAGGCCCTTATTAGGTTAGGTACCTTGGGTTATTATATAACCCGTGGAGGAGGGGGTGAACGCACGGCAACAATCAAGCCTAAAACGGAAGATGTGACCCCAAGCACATCTTTGCTGCAGAGGTACTTCTTATAATCCCCCCTTTCTAGCTAACACTGTAGTAGCGCACATTCCTACTAACAACAACATGCTACATCTAGCTAACGTTAAAACTCCAGAGGCGCTGCCCGCAATACTAGATTCTTTCTCAGACGGACTATTAGCGCCTTGAGGGCTTTCGTCTGCATTATTGGCTGCAAGTTTGCGACCATGACCCGCTTTAACTGGTTCAAGTCAAGGAGTATCTGCGTACCTAGGAAAGTGGCATGCGCCGGTACCACCTTCCTGTGCGTCAAAAATCCACTTGGTGTGGAGGGGCGACCTGTGGGAGCTGTGGAGAGCTGGTACCCAATTATTCAGAAACATCGTCAATGGGTCTTGCCGCCCGCCCAGGCCGTCATCGTCGTCGTCGTCGTCGTCGTCGTCGTCGTCGTCGTCATCACCAAGTCCCTGATGCCCCTGATGCCCCTGATGTCCCTGATGAGGCACCAACGAGCGAGTCCCTGGCATCCCAATCGAGTGTCCATGCACGCTCTCGCTCTTGACAAAGCCGACTGACACACTGGGCACGGGGATTCATAAAAGGCCTCTATAGGCCACGGTCGCGTCAATATCATGGAGCATCGGTTCCTGCATGTGACGTTGCTACGCACCCAGTCGGGCCTCCTGCCCACCAACCAATACATTCGGTATACATATAGGGGCCGTACGGAGTACTCCGTGGGCTCCTGTATATTGGCATCATCACCATGAGAGACTTCTCGCCCACAGAAACGGCGTCATTCTCACCATCAGAGTCTGGTCACTGGAGTCATGACTCAATCTCATGGCCGCCTCCCGGCAGATGTGCTTTGACTCGCGTGTTATTATCCATCTGACTGACTGCCCGTAAATTCTTTGTCTCTCGTTTCTTCACTTCCTGACCCAGTTATTAATCCATAACTTGGTTTTTGAAACAGCAGTAAATATACGCCAATATATGCCCGTTGATAGTTCATGCATTCCTGACACTTGAATAGTTTGCAAAGGTCTTTCTGTCTTCAAACCATATGCCGGTCCTTACTGCAAAGAAACGCAATGCCTGGCCATCGGGGTTCTTTCACCCGGTACATCATCTATTTACTTTCACGATCGCGCCCTCGGCCAAGATTTGTAAAAGGCACCACCACCAGATGCCTGAATGTATCGAAGTGACCACCATGCATGAGCGTTGCCATCTTCTCAGGTCAGTGCCCTTTCGCACTCACTAGAGTCCACTCCGAGTCAAATCTAGAAGAAACACCGAGGTAAGAGAATTTACTCTCACTTTTCTCTACCCCTACATGACGTTCTTTGTACCTGTCTATTCATAAGCATTCATATCTCAGACACGTCTTCTAGCATTAAATTTATACAATCTTGTTGCTAGCAATACACCTCGCCCGAGTCCTGCTTGACGTATAATTCAATCCCATATATGTGGTCCATGTTTTGTCATCTTGTACGAGAGCTGACCGGATATTGCAACAATTCATGATGGTGGTGCGCCGAAGTAGATCTTCAATGTATCAGGATGTCCCGAAATGACAACACCAGAGGCATTCTCTCCATCAGGGTTCACATCGTCATATGCAAAGGCATATCCTTTGCCATCGACTTCCTGCTTGTGGACCAGTCGACTATAGTGATTCGCTGGATTCATCTTATAGTAGCTCGTCTGAGAAACTTTCGGCTGAACATTACCTCCTGCAACAAGCAAGGTAGATCGGACAAAAGCTGCGCAAAGCCGTGCCATGACTGCTAAATGAACCCCGTTGTCGCCATCCTTCTTTCCGAAGGGTCCAGTGTCACAACCCCAGATGTCCCTGGCTGCGGGCTTGTCGTATGCCCTGTTGTCGCCATCACATTTTATCTGATTTCCGCTGACGCGGCAATTGATCTTACCTGCTGGGCCTTGAGTGTCGATGGTAAGAGGCTTGTTGCTATACTCCTGCCATACTTTGTCAATGTACCCCTGCCAGTAATCTTTGAAGTCATCGGGTCTCATAACAGCATATATATTAGGTGACAGAACGCGAATCAGTTTGCCAGCACGATTGGTTACGCACAAAGCCCCCCATTTGCGACCGTCTGCTTTGGATTGGTTCAGCAACCCATTACAGACAGTCGAAACGGCGCCGCTATCCAGACCCTTGGTCAACTGAGTGTCAGAACCATCCTTGGCGCTAAGAGACATGCTCAGAATCATGCCGACAAAGTCGACATAGCTTATGTTCGCATAGATGGTGCCTTCTTTGGTGTTTGTGAATTCGATAAAACCCCAGTTGGTCTCAGAGCTCGGGTCGGCTGGATTCGCGACGGAGGGCTGGACCAGCCCATCGCCTATCGCAGCTTTGACCATGTAGAACTTGAGCTCGCCCTCGGAGAAGTAGACGCGGCCGGACTGGATCGGGATCGGTAGGCTGATTCTGAACTTCTGCCCTCGCCCGGGAAGCGTGATTGCGATTTTGCTGTTGGCAATCTCGACGGGGATAGTTGATCCTCCAGAGCTGGGATAGAACAAACTTCCATCTGATTTGATGAATACGACTCTCTTATCGGGGTCGAGCCCCTGGATATAGGCGTTTACCTGACCACCACTGAAGTTGTTGATGAACTCAAAGGGCATTTGCATGGCAGCTGCTGCCGTGGAGACAAATCCGGTCACGGTTCTTGATTGGTCATCATGGTAGGTGCCGTTGAGGGTATTGTCCTCGGTGATGACGATGTCGGCTACTCCACCCGCGCGTGCTATGGTGAAGGCATTCAAGTCGTCTCTGGGGTAGAGGGACGAAGGAGTAGCACATATTGCTCCTAGGAGAGTTGTGAGCACAATGAGACTGCTCATGTTCGAAGAATAAGGTTAGACAATGTGCTGACTCGTCGTGACAAGAAATGCCAGGCGTGCTGAGGATGTCCTTTGTATATACTTTGGACAATGTCACCCCTTACATGGCGGGAGAGAATTCCTCTTAAGTATCTCAACGACGTACCGCAGTATCTTGGCTCGGTCTCTACTCAACCTTGCTCGACTTGGCAAAGGCTGTGGGACTGCAGTGAAAGTACTCGCCTCTAGCAATGTCTTTCCTGAAAGAGAAAAGCCCTCTCTCCGCGAGAAGACTGCTAGTCCGGAGGCACTATGCTCATAAATGAGGGATAGTCTCGAGATTCGTCAATCTGGAGATCTTGATCTCACGGATACAGACTGTTCGATCTGCACTAGGTACGAACCATGATGAGCCACCGTCCCTTTCCCAGCCTCTCCGTGGGACTGTCATAAGTTGTGGTTTTTTTTTTTTTTTTTTTTTTTTTCAGATTGTCTAGCCAGTCGCTTTACATGCACTTTCACCATTTGACAGAATGTCCCGGGCTGGAAACGCGGCTGCTGCTCGGTGATATTCTTAAAAAGCCACAACGCAGGCTAGCTACGCCATTGCTGCTTGATGCAAAGCACTAGCAGAAGTAGTGCAGTTGTAGTTAAGGAACGTCGACAAATGCTAGCCAATGTCCGTGTATTGCGGGCGGTCCGTCCCAGTGGCTTCCTGACATCGCACGCCTGATCCCAACCGGCCCTTTCTAGTCCTCCTATTCCTTTTAGGCTAGGGTATCCTCGGTATTGCCCTCCATTTTATCAAGTGGCTGGGTAGTCCGTCTTTGGCCGCAAAGCTTAATCGTACTATCAGAAATCGTAACGCATGAACAGAATGAGATATGTCCCTTCTGTCATCAGCTTGCAATGATCCACGAAAGAAGGACCGTCATCTGAAGACGATGGGTATGCTACACCCACGGAACAAGCAAAACGATGCGCGAGGCCCAGCCACATTTGTCTTCTGGTGGCCCCCGTCGCAGGCTGGGGGCTGGGAAGCGTCCTCGGGCCAAAACTATAACCAAGCAATCGCGCATCCACGACCTGCAAACCAGGATAGGAAGAACGTGCAGGATCGGTAGAGGGATGGCGTATCCCGGAACAGTTTGCTTCAGCCATTACTCGGATGACTGCTATCAGGCTGGAGTTGGCTGGGGCAGTTGGTTGCTATGGTGTTGTAGCCCTTGAAAACGACTTGACCAACTCCGTACGTAGTGGTGAGCTAGCGAAGTTGCTAACCCTCCCTTTGAGTGCGGCAAGACCAGGTACATCACAGATTAGCTGAATGGCCCATCGAATATATTCACATGGGATAAAAGAGTGCGTTTTGATACACGTAAGCAATACCGATGTGCTTGTAACGATTTTGATCGGCCATTACGGTGGATTACAGAGCCCATTTAGCGGTATTGTCGACGAGGTAACAAACATGGGCCAGCACCTGAGCCACATCAAACTCTCCGTGGATGAGAGAGAAGCTGAGGGATTGTGAACTGTTGCTAGATGAGCACAGGTAGAGAAGTCGGCTCCCCCATAGCCTGTTTCTCATGGCTACCCAAAGACAAGGTTGAAGCTTGGGCGAGCGCTGCCGTACCTGCGGCATGTCACAATTTCATCGAACTAGTAACGGCAAAAACACACGTCCATGTCCGCTGACTGAAGCTTGTTATAACCGAGACTGTTTCAGCAATCAATTCTGCCATCGCACCATTTGACTATCCGCAAGCCTTTTGAGCCTCCACCGTTTCTTCTCAGGTCCCGCGCACTCGAACTATGCTCGTCCTGCTATCGGCGTTGCGCTCTTCCTGTTCATCATCAGACCTTGACTTTCAGGCATTACTTGTCGTAAGTCAACGCCAGACGCAACATGTAGGTCGTCCAATATATGGATAAGTTTCGACGGAAACCCGCTGCCCTCGCTCTACACCAGGAACACCTACGGCATCTTCGCCGTGGAACATCAATATAGCACACGAGAATACCACAGAATAACCACGTAGGGGTACCAAGTTTTCTTTCCATCTTCGATATGTTATTTCGACAGGTGCAGACAACAATCTGCCATGTCGCCCATCACTCACGTCTGATCCGCCTTCGTCCGCGCCACCACAATCACGGCTTTCACGACCCTCGTCCGATCAAACCACTCAAACAGCCTCCCGGCCAACTTGAAGCCCCCTATCCCAATCCCATATTGACCCAGCGCAGAATCCTGCCTCCTCAAAAAACCCGACACCCCCGCAAAGACGTGATCCGAGATCTCGTGCATCGTAATCCGTTCCCCGTCATACCCGCACTCCACCAACTGCGATCTGTACTCCTCCTCCGTCAAGAAAGTGTGCAGCGGACAAGCCATGAGCAACCCCACGCCCCTCACAAGCAACATTTCCCACCACGGAGCCTTCTCGTTGAGAATCAAGTCAAAGGCCATGATTCCAGCGCCCAGCGTCTCCGCGGCCAATTTGAAAGCTGGCCTCCGCGAGGGCGAGAAGTGATACAGACAGTCCAGTGCAAGCATCCATCGTTGGGAGAAGACTTCGTCCCTCAGCCCATCCACAGATGTGCGAATCGCACCGCTCCAAGTCTCGGGCCTGGCGGCATCCGCGCAGAACAATTTGAATGAATCTCGGGTGAGCCCGTCCGCGCGCGCGGCATTGTAATTCAACGCTCTGTCAAGGGTTCTCTGCGCCGTTTGAACCTGTGATGCATCCAGACTGAGACCGACGTACTTGAATTGCGGACGACTCTGCGCTTGAATCATTTCTGGCAGCGCGGTAGTCTGGTCACCGCAGCCGAAGCCGAGGTCGAGTACCGCGACCGACTCGCGGAACGCATCCGCCTCGCTGCCATTTCCGATGAGAAGCCCTGCCTTGTCTAGAATTCTTTCCAGCAGCGCGCGGGCGGCTTCGTCGAAGTGGATGATGGGCTTTCCGTCGTACGTTTGCCTTATGATCGAAGATTAATGGGCCTTTGTCTAGACTTCGCGCACAGGGTGGAGCAGGAGCCGGCTTACCAATAGCCCAGGTTCATCCACATAGATGGCAGCGGTGTCCTGATATTCAATGTCCAGTGCCCGAGACTGTATGTACTGCTGGACCGGAGGAAGATGAATCCGCTGGCGGAGAGTAGAACGACAATGATGATGCCACCGGCAACAACGCCAAGCACGAAGTCCCTGGCCGAGAAATCCCAGCCCATTGAGATATGTGGTTTACTCCATTTCCTGGGATGCGTGTGAGTAGTTGTGAAGCTGGTGCGAGTGCGAGCTATGCCTGCGATCACATGCAGTAGGTGTTTTGAAGATTGGGTAATTGGGCTAGGCCGTGAGTGGGACGACAAAATAGGGCTGAGTCTATTCAATCGGACTTGTGGATCTCGCTTTGCCTGCAGGCTCCAGGGATGCCTCTGTCTCTACCTCGTCAGCTGATGATGCTAATGCCGCCCCCTACTAATAGCTAATGTCCATTCTACGATTCGCCAGTTCCCTATGTGATTTGATGCCATGTTGGATTCTTACAAAGGCTGAAAATACATAGCCACCTCATTACCCAGGTAGGTTTTATTAGCTTTCTATACTGGTATGGTCATTTCCGCATCTCATCTATTCGCTATTCGATGCGAGTCTAAGCTGGTTGGTGATACGTCTAGCACAGACTTGTCTTGCTCGGGTTAAAGCTGTCATTCCAGGAAAACATCGTGTCCACATCATGTTGAACATGGAGCGCTGCAACGCCAAGGTATCTCAACCTCGGTAGTCCTGTGCTATATGCATAGCAGACACCACACAGCCCTCTAGCAGTACCATACCGTCCCAGCACCGTGCACCTGCAGCCAGACATTCTCCTCGCCGTTTCCCCAGCCCCCTTCCGTCTTGTCTTGTGCCGGATCCCTTTTCAGCTTGCGTTCGGCACATCATGGCCTTCACCCATGATATCGTGTATGATTCTCCTACTCTCTGTCGTTCGTAGAGCTCTGGGAATCTCGTGGTCTCAAGTCCGGTTTTAGAGTCTGTCTCAGGGTCACATGGACATGCTGACGAGCGTTACTCTCGGTGCAGTGTGCAGCACCTCCGTATTGGATATTCCCTGATCGCCAAAGGCGCATTCGAAAGGCAATCACCTAAGATGGTGGCTCACTCCCGTCATGGTGAGCACAACCTTGTGTACATTCAACGCCAGCGCAATCAACAATGAAGTACCTCCCAATATGTGAGCTCAACAGCGAGCTCTGCGCGCGAGCTGTGGGCACGTTGCGGAGAGCGCACGTTAGACGGCCGTACAGGTCGTGCAGCGACATCTGTTAATACTGCCAGAACACATCGGTCGGAGTCCTACGAGTAGATCTCGCTTGGCTAATCGTCCTGACAGTCCCGGGGACCCGCGCCTCTCTCAATACACGTGAGACAGCCACTGGGGAAACACCAATGCGTATTAAGAAGGACAACAGGGCCCAGGAGAGACACAGGTGAGGGAGCTGGGTTGGAGTGGTCGTTAATAGACTGAGCGCGTTAGAAAGGCGGCAAGGCCCAGTCAGCATAATGCGACTGCCTAGGTAAGCGCGTACATCATGCGATGCTTGCCATCAGAGAGCACCTCCAACGTCACCGACGTCCCATTCATCAATCCCCCTACCAGAGGGCTATGCAATGGCGCTAACTTTACTCTGCGATGGCAAGCAGCACGTTGTACGCTAAGGCTCCTAGGAGCATTGTGCTGACAGGCTCTTGTCGCCCTTTCTAAAGCGCCCAGTATCGACAAAAAGTTCAAGACAGCTCCCGTCTCCAGTGAGCGCAGTTGAGAAGGAAAAGGCAAAGATGAAGAAGGAAGGAAGGGAAGAAAGAGAGAGGAGAACTTCCTATCAGGTCAAGCTTTTCAATAGAGTAAAAGGTTAGAGATGGGGCCAATCCTTCTCACCTGTGAGAAGCAACAATATTATGGTACAGTTATGTGGTGTAGTACATAGGGCTTGGTAGGCAACTCACTGCCAAACTAGCCGAGTGACTGTGATTGGCCGCAGGAATCGAACACCACACCTGTCCTTGCAACTCGCTTCGCATCAAGAACTCTCTACAGCCTAGTGGCCTGCCACTAATAAAAGAAGCGACAAGTCATCGATGGTAATTGTATAAACTCCGGCTTCTGGCATTTACTTACTGCCATCCACGAGATCATCGGGTGGACACGAATCGCTGCTCGCTACTCGCAGCCTACTCCCTACCCCCAGTATACGTGACCGTAATCATCGCATCGTCGAGGCGTCGAGGTGCTATTCTACAACGATATCCCAGTTCTGCTTACGCTTCACTATTCATTCGCTTGACTAGGAGAAGGCGTCACGTGGTCGACACTCAATGCAGCATCTCAATAACGCTGTGACCGTCGTCTCACTGTAGTTACAACTTGGTCTATTGCGGACGAAGCTGAAGATATGTCGCGGGATGCAGGCTATAAAGGCTACAGAAATTGGTATCAATGCTTGCTAAAAGCCCGTACATCATGTCTGAGATCCTATGCATCCGATCAAGAGCAACGCTGATACCTGCTCATTTTCATTCCAGCAGCTGCCCTTTGACATCAGTCGACGTGGCAGAACCAGGCTCATGGGATGTCCGGACAATCAGGATCAGCCAGCGACGTCAACGACTTACAACCAAGTGCCATAAAGCCTTCATCAATGTTGTGTCGAATAATAAGCTAGCCAATTAGGTCTCTCTCTGAAAAGACTCGGAAGATGTACTATGACTCATGTCTTTACTATCAATGGTTGCATTCAACAGACGTCAGGCGCACGAGACACGAATTCATGATAACCCCGCTCAAAACCGTCCGATTCGAGCTCCAGATACGTCACTTCCGGATCATCTGCGACGGCAGCTACCATAAGCCTAAAAAGAAGTGCATTAATAAATGCAGCCCGCCCGGTATCTGGTCACGGCTTTTTTCACCTTGAGGGGTACGTCGATGTAACAGGGGCTTTTGCTCTGTTATAGCAAGGATATGTCGATTGCGCGATAGCCTATTGACAGTCCATGGTAGGATATTGTCCGCATTACAGATCACCGTCGATCAATGGCCGATCCGGCATGGCTTCGGCAAGAACGTCCAAGTTAAATGCCATATTGTTTCTTCCTCTTTATTAGCATGGGGCCTAACAACTGGGCGAGTGCTATTCGGGCGACTGAAAATTACTACCCGGGCGAGTCCCCACCGACCGACTACTGTAGTCAGTGCTTCGGTAGCACACCCCTCCACGTTTTTACGAGGCACACCCCAGAGGCACTAAACTTTTAACGTATTAACTAGATCACACATATATGAAGGGGCTATAGCCTACAACCAAGCTAATTTGATAAAAAACGCAGGTCCTGCGTGTTTTTTTAAAGTGTACATATTAAATAGTCTAGCTAGCTGGTCTAGGTCTCCATTAATCGAAGCTCTAGGCGATCTCCTTCGATTCTATCTTTGAATGTAAATTCAGAGAGGGGAGTGCAGCAGCAAAATCGAGGGGCGGCTGCCTAGGAAAAAGCGGGATAATCGCCTAGATAGCCAATGCTCAACTGGGCACCGTACTAACCCCACTAACTCCCAAACTTGCTAACCTCACGCCGCCAAGTCCAGTACAACATACAGGAGTTTCCAACGCTGGCAGGCAAGGCTAGCACGTTTCTAAGCTCGATGGTGCTGCAAATTTATCATGAACACTGGATGGCAGGAGGCAGCACCTGACATGTCGTCAAGAACTATGAGCAAACCACAAAGACAAGTTGAAGATTCTATCCCGTACGACCCTTGTCAATACCAATAGGGCGGGGATATGTCGCGACGAAAGGCTTGCGAAACTCAAATCGGAGTCTACAGCTGACCTAACCTGCCTAAACTGTGGGTCCTAGTGGGGTTAAAAGGCTCTTTTAATTAGTCCCTTAATCCTAAGTTAACTACCCCTATACTACCTCTACACTACTATATTATAGTGCAGTATACTATAATATTATCTTGAAAAATCCAAAAAAAAAAAAAAAAAAAAACCAGTTTAAAGTACTTAATAGCTTTATTGTTTCTAGTTAATTTTTTTATATTTTCTAGATACCTAAAGACCTTAATTGGTTAAACGTCTCTATACCTGGACCCACAGTTTGGCCAGGTTAGGTCAGTTCAAAAGGTCAGGTCAGGTCCAAAAGGTCGGGTGATCTACAGACTCGATCTACAGACTCCTCAAATCGCCTCAACATCACGGGCAATCCCAGCCAGCCAAGTCAATTGCGCCCTGTGTTGTGTGGGCTCTTGACTTTTCCAGCATGCATTTCTGCCCCTCTGTTCTGCAACCTTAAAATCAACTTCTCGGGTCCACCAGCTGACGGGCAGCCGGCACTTGCCAGCGCGCAGGCCCGGGTCAACACTATTCTTCAATTTCATCGTATAACCCGTCGCCTGCCCTCGCCTTTGCATGCAAGAGTCTGTGCTACTTCCAGCTAACGGAGCTGAAGCCTGGGTCTTGAATTGTGACAAGTACTCAGCGATCGTCTCGCTGGTCCCTCAATACTACTCGTCTCACGACGGGCTGACTCGACCAACATGGCCCAAGACCCTAAGCTTGGATCCGCTCACAAGGAGCACGATAGCATCAACAACGCAGTCGACTTCCACATCCCGTCAGAGGAACTCAAACATGGTGACCGAGCCTTAGCTATCATAGGCCATGGTCAAGTTGAGCTCTCAGAGGAAGACAGCAAACGCATCCGCGGCAAGACGGATCGTGTCATCCTCACCATCCTCATCTGGGTCTACTTCCTACAGATCCTCGACAAGTCAGTGCTCGGCTATGGCGCCACATACGGCCTGAAGAAAGATACAAATCTGACCGGGAACCAATTCTCGCTTCTTGGTTCCGTCGCGCCAATGGCCCAGCTGGCATGGCAGCCTTTTTCGTCATTCCTCATTGTCAAGGTCCCTCATCGTATCTTGATGCCAACCCTCTGCTTGGGCTGGGGCATTGCTCAGGCTGCCATGGCCGCCTGCCACAACTTCGGTACCTTAATGGCAGCCAGATTTTTCCTAGGTCTTTTCGAGGCTGGCTGTCTACCCTTGTTCAGCATCATCACCAGCCAGTGGTACAGACGAGCAGAACAACCTATCCGAATTGCTGCATGGTACGGAACCAACGGAGCTGCGACCATTGTCGCCGCCGGTCTTTCCTATAGCTTGGGTCACATCAAGTCAGACATTCTTAAGGAGTGGCAAATGTAGGTTTCAATGTCACCCCGCGTCTTTTACTTGCGACTATATCCCAAATGGGTCAAAGAAATTACTTTTTGCTAACAACGTTCACATCTGTAGCATCTTTCTGTTTGTCGGCCTCGTCACCATTGTCTCCGCCCCTGTCGCTTACTGGAGACTGGACAACGACATCCCGTCCGCCCGCTTCCTCACCGATGACGAGAAAGCACAGGCGATTGAACGACTGCGAGCCAACCAAACTGGAACCGGCAACCGTGAGTTCAAGGGGAAGCACTGGCTTGAAGTAGCTTTGGAGCCCAAGACCTATTTGTGGATTGCCATGGCCCTTCTACTCAATCTCGGAGCGAGTGTTACTAATACCTTTGGCCCTCTGATCCTCAATGGCATGCTGTCGGACAAGTACGTGGCGAGTCTCTGTAGCATGCCTTTTGGTCTGGTGCAAATCGTTGTCATTTTCCTGTCATGTTACTTGGCCCAGAAGGCACGTCTCAAGGGCGCCGTATTCATCGTATTCATTCTCCCCGTTGTAGCCGGCCTCGCTATTCTTTACGCTGTGCCTCGCGATCAATCCAAGGCACCCTTGCTGATTGGATACTACCTGCTCGCCTTCATGTTTGGCGGCATTCCCCTCATCGTCGTCTGGATTGTCGGCAACACAGCTGGGACGACCAAGAAGTCAGCCATAATGAGCGTATACAACGCCGCCAGCTCAGCGGGCAACATCATCGGCCCTCTCCTCTTCGACGACAAGGACGCGCCAGCTTACAAGCCTGGTCTACGGGACTGTCTAGGCCTCTTCGTGGCACTTATCGCCGTCGTGGCTGCCCAATGGGGCAACTTGGTTCTTCTCAACAGGCTGCAAGAGAAGAGACGTGTCCGCAACGGCAAGCAGGACAAGCTTGTTGATCTGTCCATGAAGGCAACCTATTGCGCCATGGATAACCACCAAGACGAGGGGGGAGTCTTGTCCGACGAGTCTGCCACCGCTGAGCATGCAGGTGGGGCACGCGTGGGAGAGAAGGCCTTTTTGGATCTCACTGACCGTGAGAATGACGAATTTATCTACATCTATTAGACGCATCATGGAAGCGACGTCGTATGACTTGTCTCTATTTGCTCTTTTTTTTTTTTTTTTTTTTTTTTTTTTTTTTTCCTTCCCCCTTTTGAATCAGTGTT
>KQ061759.1:83626-129837 GCA_001008035.1 Atkinsonella texensis
TTTTTCTTTTTTTCTTTTTTTTTTTTTTTTTTTTTTTTTTTTTTTTCTTCCTTCCCGCTCTTGAATCAGTGTTCAATGAAATCAAATCCGGTGAATCTCCGCGATGACATCGCATAGCGAGCCCAGTTCCCGACGCGTTCCCTATTCGTTGCCCACAACAGATTCTCATCACAGTAGTTCTTGGTACGTCGCACATCAAACTCCACATTTATGGCAACTCTAAAAGAACATCAACTACTTAAGTAACCGCAGTTTCTTGGTTCCACTGCACCGTGCCGAGGTATCGTTGATGAGGTCCCACAGGTGACTGTACGCTGTCCCAAGTGCTAAACACAAAGCTGTCCCTAATAGAGCGCAGGGCTAGCTGCGCTACTGGTTGTAGCGTTCGTGTCTGGACAACCTCCAAGTTTGTCTTTTGTATTCCCAGGCTCGTAGCCACGAGAGACCGCTGCTAGTGTGTGGACGCTTGGTCTTGTGTTAGCGACGGACAGTTGTACTAGAACCAGACTATAGGTAGAATGGCGCTATTGGCTAGCATGTTCTTCGGCTAAGGCCAACTGCTTTGGCAACAGATCGTCTTGCTAAATTTAGTGGTGAGGTTTCATGTATTCTCCGGGCATTGCGTACGATAGCTTGCCCTAGGTGCTTTGGAGCAGCGTTCCAGTGCCAGGAGAGGGTTGAGGTGTAAGATGTGCGTTAGTAGGACGCAATCCCACTAGCGGTGGAAGTATCTTGTGTCAGGCATGACACTATTTCAAAAGTCAAGGAGCAAGAGACTGAACTACCTCAGTAACTGATATCCCTCGTTGGTGTAGCGAGTGCAGTCACTGCGATCGAAACCAGCTCGTGGGACCTCGCCAGTCGGTCCGTCCGCCTACATGAACACGGGGGAAAAGCAAGTCTTGGTGGAAGGAGAAATCCTTGCTCGGAGCGTCAGCGCTGTCAAAATGCGGGACGCCTCTGTCGAGTTCTGGTCTGATGTGCAACGGGCGTGCGATGCCTACACTGTTACACGATCAACCCAGGCTGGATAGCCAGCATGGGACGGACGCACAGAACAGAACAGATTCCAGAGCCTTGGCCCGGCGGAGGTGACAGCTGCTGAAGTGGAAGAACTGGACTGTCAAGTTGCATCGATTGACTGCCCGTCTACTCATTCTGGGCGGGCAAGGAGATGGATGGACGACGCAAGGTTGTGTGC
The DNA here is from genome assembly GCA_001008035.1 of Atkinsonella texensis. NCBI lineage: Eukaryota > Fungi > Ascomycota > Sordariomycetes > Hypocreales > Clavicipitaceae > Atkinsonella > Atkinsonella texensis. Next base: position 84,828 of record KQ061759.1, read on the forward strand.
ACGAGCAAATGATCAGCTGCTGAGTCCCAAACAGGACAGTGGCTAGGCGAAGGAGCAAGGGATCCGTACTGCAAAGCGGTTTTCATGATCCAGCCTCGCTATGTATATTGTTGAAAACCGACGTAGCCAAAAAAAAAACGTGTCCATCTGAATGGGTTCGAATTTTCCGGAAGGGCCCCAAAAAAACGTCAAAGTCTCCAGGGCGTGATTCGAACACGCGACATTCTGATTGAGCTGTTCTTTTACAGTCAGACGCCATAAACCAACTAGACTACCCGGAGAACTGCGGAGCCGCTGCTCCACTGGACGTGGACGTTGTTGGGCTCAGCGTTTATTGGACATATAGAATCTCGCTCGGCAAATGACTGAGAAACATATTGAGAGTTGCGCCGGTTATCTCAGGCAACAAGGATCAGGGTTGGGCCTGGTGCATAATTTGAGCTCGCCTAAACTCATCGGCAACAACGGATGCTTTGCCCACAAGTCACTAGAAGGGTACCAGTCACTAGAACGGGCCCGGTAAACATGGCCAAGTTGAGAATGAATTTGCGCCAATTCTTGTGGCTGGCCATAAGTCATCCGCCATCCCAGGCACTCCATAAAACACAGATACAATATAGCAATCACGCCCTTTCAAAAAATTATATCATGACCTTGCCACATGGTATCGAATCGATGCCTCATGGTCAAGTCATCCGGGCCCCCGGAATTGTGCTGCTCCCAGGCAAAATCCGTCGCGCCAAGCATCCCATCAGGCATGTTCACCGTTGAGCTGTTCGCGATAAACTGGCCCAAAGAATCCAGGTCTTTCCACGAGAACTCACTCAGGGGGTCCATCTCCGAAGCAGAATTGATTGTGACCGGTGAGACAGCTCGCTCGTGGCATTCGCTCTGGTCAGTAGTCGGAGCGGGCGGCTCAGTCACCGGCTCATTGCGGCATGGATTCTTGTTTGTTTGCATCGTCGCTGACTTCCGCCAGAGCATTCGCAGCGATGTCGCGTACCGTCTGCCAAGACTGTGGGGATTGCTTGATGTTTTCTGAAGTTGCGTGATGGTGCCATGAATGGCACGCTGCACACCGCGATCCCCTTCGCTACTAATGGCTCCGGCGAGCCGAGCCTGTTTCACTTTAGCATGCAAAGCTTCAGAGGACTGAGAGGGGGATATCCAGGGAGCCTACCTTGAACAGGAATACTGCGGCATAAATCACGTAGAGACAATACTTGAAAGGCATGCATTTAAGACCTGCTACTGGATCGATGAAGCTGTCGAGAATGCTCAGGAGAGAGTTTGCTGCGTCGATGGATTCATAGATGAAACGTGCGTCGGGCTTTCCGGCAATGTTTGAAAATAATGGCCTGCTGGCTTTCGTTGCACCTTCCTCCGCAATTCGAGCCGCTGCACGGTTCAGATTGGCTTGAAATACGAAGGCGTTGATGTATAAGCGGAGGAATTCAAAGGAAAGGATGAGAGAGGCCTTGACAGGCGGCGTGACTGCATACACATCACACGTCAGCGCACAATGGACAATGGACAATGGACAAAAGTGCTGGGGATATCACGTACAGCTATAGTTCGCCCAGGTCAATTTCCATTTTCGGACCATGGCAGCAAAGTCATCCTAGCTGAAGCATTAGCACACGCACCGTCTGGAGCTTTCTGAGGTCGATGCCACTGACGACGTATCTGACGTATTCTCCGCCAATGTAGAGCTGCTTTCTGTGGCTCGTGGACGAGTAGAGAACGTCATGGGCATTGCTAATAAGCTGTGTGAGTTCAAGATGAGCCTGAAACAGGAGTCCCATATTATCTGGACCGATTTCCTGCGCCTGCAAGGTTGGGAAGGCAGCAGCTGTCAAATGAAGAGCAGGCCCAGGGCCGCGTGACCAGAATCCTTTCCCAAGCCTAATGGAGACGTGTCGATCACTCATGTAGCATGCTGCAGTCTGGAGGTTAGTCAGTCCAACAAAAGAGACAAGAGGGGCACGATTGCGAAAAGGAGCGGATTCGGTCACAGGCCGTTTTCTCTTTGCGTACCTGCCCAGACCACACGCTTACGACTCATGTCCAATGAGGGCCTTCCATCATCCGGCAAGAGCGCGGCTTGCTCCAGTCTCTGAAGATAGCCGAGCCTAATGGCTAATCCGACGAGCATCCATGCGCCGTGGTCCTCTTGGCCGCAGCCGACAGCAGATGTCTCCCTCGGCCGCTGAGGGGACCATTCGGCCAGGATCAAGAGTGCTTCGACGGAGCCAATTGAGGTCGATCCGGCGTAGATGAGATTAGACATGAAGCTCTCGATGTGTCGAGAGCATGCCTCGTAGACTCGGAACCAGGCGGGGTCGTCTTTCGAAGCAACTGTGAGAATAGCCGTGAGCAGATGAGGCTCTTTCTGGGCCAAATCTGAGATGGAATCTTCTTTGAAGATTTTGTGGTGCACAACTGGAAAGAACGGATGATACTTTTCATGATATCTTGGCCGAGCAATGCAAAACGTTAGGGGTCGAATGATGGTTCATGGTTCGCGGTTCAGCCGAGGGCGTGGGCGTCGAGGCAAAGATGGAAGGGAATCCTGACATACCTTTTGACGAGATATGACGCATCTGAAGGGGAAAGGATGCCGTCGTCCAAGGGCGGATAGTAAGTAGCAGCAGGCCTGCCATGCGGTTGCTGCACGCTGTCAGCATGTCGGATGCTGGCGCCTGCCTGGGCGGCGGTTGTGTCACGATGGCGGCCGGGCGCCAGATGGGCGACCTGGGCAAGGAGGTCGAGAGCATCCGAAGGGTTCAACAGGTCGGTGGAAGCAATATGGCCCTCCAGCCCGTCCGAACTTGTGCGGGAGTCTGCCATCTCTTGCGCGGATCTTGCTCCGGGGCTGTCTGTGCGCCAGGCGGTGCCGCCGCCGGTCAGTCGTGGCGAGGACGACCAGCCTTGCATCTCATGTGTCTCGACCAAAGGGTGACCGAGATGAGGGAGACGAGGTTTGCCAGACGCAGACACGGACAGCCTGCCGAGATGGAAGTCGGCGTCATCGCCATCGCGCGCCGTGCCAGGCGGCCCTCGAGCATCCGCCGCGAGAGGGAGAGGACCAGGACCAGGACCAGGACCAGGACCAGGACCGGGACCGGGACCGGGACCAGTGTCGACATCGCGCCTCGCGGGCTGGAGATCAGCGTTGCGGACGCCCTTGGTCCTGCGGCCGCCGCGCCTGGACTTTGTCAAGATGCATTCCAGCTGCTGCTCGATGCACCGGCGGCACGGCGGCAGGCCAGACATGCCGTCAGAATCGCTGCTGCCCCCGAATTCAATAAGCGTCAGTCAGTAGTAGGCGACAGGCAGGCAGGCAGGCAAAAAAAAAAAAAAAAAAACGGTACTCAGCAGCGCGGGAAACCGGACACGGTGTTTTTCCATTCTTACAGATCACATCTCGTCTTGCGCATCCGGCACGATAGGCAAGCGCGCGAAACCCGTTTGCCCTTGGAGCGCGCCATGCTACGGCTCGGTGTCTGGATCAGCTGCAAGTCCATCGGCTAAGAAGATGCGTGGCAGCGAGCGAGCAAAGTCGAGGTCCCTTTTTTTTTTTTTTTTTTTGTCGATGCGTCAAATGCCGCGACGGCGAAGCGTGATGGTTAGTGAGTGGTTAGTGGGCGGTTAGTGGGCGGTTAGTGGCGCATTAGCCACAACTCCAGTTTGCGGCACGGGACTTGCCGCGGTGGGGAAGGAAGGACCAAGGCGTCAATAGCCGCGCGTACGAGACTGGCCCGGCCGACAGATTGGCGCTCGAGATACGGTGTAGATGGATGGACGGATGGATGGACGGATGGATGGATGAATACACAGAAGGGAGGATGGCGAGGGTTCATGGCAAGGAGGTGGTGGTGTTGGTGGTCGTGGTCCCCGGCCGGCGAGCACGTTCTCCCACTTGCCGTCCCACGACCAAGTCTATCCAAGTTGGTTGGAATTGTATTGTATATTATTACCGAGGCCCAGTATCGAGCACGAGTAGACAAACAGCCTGTTTTGGTTTCTTGTCTTCTTGTCATCTCAGTCTTGCTCCCTTCTTTGTCCTCGCATCGTTGCTGTCCATCTCTCCGTTCCTGCCAACGGAGAACGAATGGTCCCGTCTTCATTTCCGCCAACACAGTGACAAGATACAACATCACATCGGTCCGAACAACACACAGCCCAGCATGGGTTCCATGACAAAACCCGCGGTTTTGATGCTTGGTATCATCCACCACGCTCATGCCGACTTCGAGAGACTCTCGCACTTTGCTGATGTCACAGTGCGTTCCTTGGTTCCCCCAAGCCCCCCAACCGACATGCAAAAGAAACTAAATAAGATGAAATAGCAAATCACATCTGGAAGCAGAGAGCAGTTCTTGCGCGACTGCGACCAAGGCAAATACGACCACATTGTAGCCATCTCAAGGACCTACGACTCTGTCAAGGTAAGCTCAGCTCAGCTCAGCTCAGTCGTCTCTCGTCTCCTTGCCATAGCATATCTGGACGAGAATAACTCACCCATCTCCAACAACAAAAACAGATCACCGGGCGATTTGACGCCGAACTCATCTCTCATCTACCTGCTTCCGTGAAATTCATTTCCCACAACGGCGCAGGCTATGATCAGATCGACGTTCAGCCTTGTACAGATCGAAGTACGGTGATGCCAAGTTTTTATGCTGTATCCAAGAGCCCAGGTTGGTACTAACTGGCGTGCAACAACACAGACATCTCCGTGTCCAATACCCCTACGGTGGTGGACGCCGCCACGGCCAACACGGCCATCTTCCTGATCCTGGGAGCCTTGCGACGAGCATGGATTCCCCAGTTGGCACTTCGGGAAGGCAACTGGCGAGGCGCCAGCCCGCTCGGCCGTGACCCTCACCATCTTACACTCGGCATTCTCGGGATGGGTGGTATCGGAACGGCCACTGCGAAACGTGCTGTCGCGCTCGGATTCAAGCTTCAATACCACAACCGGAAGCCGGCCGCCAACTTGGAAAGGCACTTTTTGCCAGGGCACCTTCCCCAATACGTCGGATTTGACGAATTGCTCAAGACCAGCGACGTCGTCTCAATCCACCTGCCGCTCGGCCCCGCCACCGAGGGCCTCATCGGCAGGGAGGCACTCGGTCGGATGAAAGATGGCGTCATCATTGTCAACACCGCCAGAGGGGCCATCATTGACGAAGAGGCTCTGGCGGAAAGCCTAGAGTCCGGCAAGGTCTGGAGCGTGGGGCTGGATGTGTTCGAAAAGGAGCCCGAGATCAACCCTGGGCTCGTCAGACATCCCGGAGCTGTGCTTCTGCCCCATATCGGCACTGCCACGGTCGATACGCAGGTATGTGTATGAGAAATTGTCTCCTAGCATTTGATCATCGATGCAACCAGCAGTGACTGATGTGGAATCGTCCGACACAGAAAGAAATGGAAGTGTTGGCCATTGAGAACGTGAGATTCGCAATCACCCATGGTAAGCACTTGACACAGGTGCCTGAGCAGAAGCTTTTACTGGCAAATGTGTAAAGCAAGAGAGGGTGGTGGTTATGCGGATGGATGTTTATACTCAGGGGATGACTCAAATTGATAGAACAGAAGCCTCAATATACGCAAGTTCCGACATGTCCATACTATATTTTTCAACAGTGATCTTTGTTTCCCTCTATATATATATATAATTCGCAACAAGTGAAAGATGAGCGGTCAAAGTGTAACTTGGCCATGCGTCTCTTACGTCCAATGGTTACAGACTCACTTCAACCCTCCCGCGAGTAGTACTTCCTGCCCTGTCATATATCCCGTTCTCGCAAACCTATCTCAAGCAATTAGTTGAGCTTATCCAGATGCCCCCCCCCCCCAAAAAAAAAAAAAAAAAAAAAAAAACCAACTGCTACTCACATGATGACCACATTGGCCACCTCATCAGGAGTCCCCAGTCTGTGCACAGGTATACTGCTGGCGATTGCCAGACCCGGATCCGAGTTCCTCAACGCCTCCATATCCGCATTCGAGTCCCATGTGCTGCAGTCACAGCTCATGGATTAGCTTGCATGCAGCCCTGGTTCAGGATGAGCAAAAAGGAAGCCTACTGTTGTATGGGCTCAGGAATCATGCCTGTCGACCCAATCATGGCTGGAGCCACCTGCGCAAAGTGCCTGCTGTCAGCATGACAAAATTTACAATTACAAACCCAGTCATCAAGTCAGATAGAAGCAGAAGGCATACGCACTATGTTCACTGTCACGCCATCCGGTGCCAGCAGAATAGCCAGGTTCAATCCCATGGAACTGCGATGGTTAGCCCAAACAATGCCCGGATACATTGGTCGTGAGAACGGTTTCATGGGTTTTCTCTTTACCATAGGGCGCCCTTGGAAGCGGCATAATGACAGCCATTCAGACCACTTCCTCGGCTGGCAATGCTGCCGACAAGCATGATCCTGCCCCATTTCTGGCGTCGCATGCCCTCGACGCACGCCTTGGTCACAACAAATTGACTGCGGATATTGATCTCCATCATTTCATCCCAGTCACTCTCCTGGATATCACCAACATCGCGTATTCGCCGTCCTAACCCGGCATTCGCCACCAGCACGGAAACCGCTTCATGTTTCTCGGCGACGCCAGGTATGCCCAACACCGTGGGAACGAGCGACCGCGTGGAATCTCGGCATGTGAGGTCGGCCCGGGCTATGGCAAACAGCTGAGAGGGATACTTGTCACGAAGCTCAGCGGCGACTGCTTCGGCTTTTTCCTACGCCATTCATTATCTAGACCTCCTTCATCTGGTTCGCACAGGTGGGTGGACGAACCTTGCTGCGCGAATAATGGAGAACGACATCGCAGCCTTCGAGCGCGAGGGCTCTTGCGCAGCAGGAACCAATGCCGCCGCTGTAAAGCATCAACTTTAGTCGTTTACATTGGGAACATGGGCCTCCGACGCTGGGTTGTGACGAACCTTGCTCCTGTCACCAGGGCCAGACGGCCTCGGAGGTCGTTGTTCACAGACTGTAAATGAAGCAGGGGCATTGTGCGCGCGCCATCTGTCTGCAAAATGTCTTGGGTCACTCGTCTTGCGGAAATGGCGGTCAAGTAAAGTAATTGCTTGCGCTTATACACCGTATATGCCCCGACACATGATGAGGAGTGGATGAAACACACCTTCTCGGGTGGGTACTCAGACGAGGCCATCACAGCGTATTGGACATCGGCATTTGCAATTGCCGAGCATTATTTGACCTGACCCGACTTGTTCACTTGCCAGCGTGGACAAGACAGCATAGCCGATGGCATTTGATCCGGCGTCTGCTCCGGCGTCTGCTCCGGCATCTGAAGCGGCATCTGAAGCGGCATCTGCTTGCGTGATTCCCTCTGGTCCTGGTCCCGCATCAACACAGCCTAATAACTAATGTCTTTCACACAAGACTCATCAATACCAATAAGCTGGTCCATAATGAGTTCTGGGCTTGCTCCAGATTTTGAAGGAAGGAGGGAGGGCGTTGTCGCGAGCCCCACTGTTCATCGATTTATCAGTTAAGATAGCTGCGAACGAGAAGTAGCAGTATTGCCACCTATTACTAGTAGATTGGAGACTATTCATGCAGGTGACCGACCAGCTTGCTCTCTTCACACGGGCTCTTGGTTATGATAAAGATTACATTTCTTAAGCTATAATAATCACCACATGAGCCGAGCAACGCCGTTGGTTCCCGTAGCGGAGTGGTTACCGCGTGACTCTTATAGGCTAAGGACTACCTTTAGTTTTATGTTAGAAATGTCAAGGTCCGGGGTTCGACCCCCCGCGGGAACATTTTTGAGCTAATTTTTTTTTTTTCCCCTCACTACATCTCCACAAGATATCTCGTTTCCCAATGTTTTATTTTCTGCATCAAGCAATTTTTACTTGGAGACTTCTTTTCGCAATTTTGCTGGTGTGCATCTATCTGGTCGTGGTCGGGACCTGAACCTGAACCGCTACTTCTGTTTCGTGCAGTTCTACTCACTCAGCAATGAAACAAACACGACAAACACGACCCCAGCCAGCGGCACCATGCTTTTTGCTCTCTACTAGCCCTCGTCAAATGCCCAGGCGCGCTTTGCCACCGCCACGCAATGAATGAATCAACAACAGCTAGATGAACGGAAGACATAGATGACGGCTCTTGGAAAGGTGATATCTGGGGGCTGCAAAGATTTCTCCTCGCTCAACCGAGCGGTAGGTGTGGCCGAATAGCTTCGTTCAATCAAGGTAAGGTGATCAGTCAGATATGACAAACCATGTGGTAGTGCGCATCTAAACGGACAACCGGTCGTTAATCGCCTTTCTGTGATTCACTCTATAGCAGGCGGAAGGAACAACAATGCGCGCTCCCCCGATGCAAACAACCCGCCCAGCAATTTCATCTCATCAGTCGATCACGCCCCCCCCCCCCACCTCCTCGCCTGTTCAACACCATCAATTTTTAATTTTTTTTTCACATCATATATCGCAGAGAACAAGACACCATGGGCTCTGACACAGGAACATTCGGAGTCTCTCCAGCCAAGTCGAAAAGACGATTGCGCCAAGAGAAGCACAAGTCGGGTAAGCGTCCATGTGGCACCACTCCAGCCTCGCGGTTCAAGGACGCCGCCGTCGAAGCCGTCGTGGCAGAGATCAAGAGTCTGAGCAAGTTCAGCAGCAACATCGATGAGCTTGCCGTTCAGCTCGTCAGGAAGACCCGCCCAGATCAGTCTACCGAGCCTTTCGCGGAAGACAGGGAAGAGCTTGCTGGCCTGTTCCTTGACCTCATCGACTGTGAAGCGGACTCCAACACGTCAAGAGATGGGGATGTGAGAAGGCTGATATCTGAGATGGAGAAAGACTTTGACGGGGCCGCGGCTAGGAGCGCCGATGCAACGACAGAGGCATGTTATGGAGCCTTGGTGAGGCGATATCGCGTCAGATTGGGGACGAAACAGTCAAGGCAGCGAAAAGAACACGAAGAATGAGACCTCGGATTTCAACGGAATTGCATCTGAAACTTGGGCGAGATGCCAGTATTTTTTTTTTTAAAAAAAAAGAGCGAGAACATGATATTCATGGAAAGGGAGATAGACGCAGAAGACAAGGCTGATTATGCTAAGTGTTTTGGAGAAGGAAATACACGCTTTAAAATGACGGTCGATTTTGCGAAATCCACGTGAGCGGCGGATCCCCCGGAATTATGGTACTTTGTCGAGTGAAGTGAAGAATCAGAATCACTTTCATCCCCCTTCCCCCTCAGATCCCAAGCAACGCCCCTTTCGTGGACGTCGCCAACTTCGCCCTCAGCAGCTTGTTCTCGTTCAGGATGAACATCTCCCCGTCGCGACCAAAGGCAAAGTTTCCAGCACCCCCTTCCACAAGGATTTTCCCCAAGAGCACGCCGCCGGGGGACCAAATGTTGATGCCGTCACCACATCCACTGTACACGTTTCCATGCACGTCGCATTTGATGCCGTCGGGGATGCCTTCCTCGGCCATTGCGAACAAGCGCCTATTTTGCAGAAATATCTGGCCAGAACTAGAAACGACGTCGAATGCATAACTAAGAGCGGTTTTTATTTTCATGTCAGAATCAGTCAGGGCTAATTTTTTTTTTTTTTTCCGACTTGGAGTAGAATGGGGGAAAAGAAAGACTTTCCGTACATGTTGGAGGGGCGAGTATCGTCTACGCTATCGCCGGTGAACCTGCCCGTGTCCGTAACGTACAGGATCTTCTCGTCGGGGCTGAAGGATATGCCATTCGGTCTGTCGAACCCGCCTGCCATGGCGCGAATGGTCTTGTGCTCGGGATCGAAACGATAGACGTTTGAGGGCAGACAAGGCTTGGGACGGGCGCCTTGCACGAAGCCGTAATGGGGGTCCGTGAACCACACGGATCCGTCCGAGTGCACGGTGACATCGTTTGGCGAGTTGAAGGGGCGGCTGAAGAAGGAAGTGAGCATCTGTTCCGACTTGAACGGAGGCCGGGCGTGCATGAAGGACAGGCCACCCGCCGTGGTCATCGTTCCCTGCGCACAGAAGACGAGGCCATCCTTGTAGCTGGCGCCGCCGTTAGGCATGGGGACGTGGTCCGTCTGAACCTCGTCTGTGACGACGGGCCCGGAGTCGCCCGGAGGCGGCAGCGAGACGCGGGTGATTACTGTGCGCAGCTGCTGGGTCGTGCGGTCCCTGGCACGGTTGCTGCTGACGAAGAAGGTGTTGTCCTGCGGCACGAAGACGCCGGCCTCGTGGGCGAAGGGGAACGACGTGTTTTCGTAGAGCACGTCCAGAGTCGGCCTGTGCCCAAACAGTCCCGCTGCGCAGTCCTGGAGCACTTGGAAGGGCTGGACGTTGTCAGCCGCGAGTGCAGCCGAGGCCCAGAGGCCCAGGACCCATAAAAGAAGGGCCATTGCCCATTCAGAGAGTCGAGCGAGACCCGCAACCTAACTTGCCAGCAAGGAGTCTGCAGATGGCCCTGGCCCTGGCCTGGAACGACGGATTAAACAGATAGAGATAGAAAATCAACAACAACCTGAGGCGATCCCTGATGGGCGAAGCTGCCTTTTTAAGGTAAAACCTCGTAGAATAGCTCAGGGGGTGTTGTTATGTTGTGTTCCCTCCTCCCCTCCCTGGCGAGGTAGGTACCCTATACAGTCGGATTCCATGAATGCACACCGTGTGCCTAGTCGTACCCTGCCTGACCAGGTAGAGAGAGAACCATGCAATACCAAGCTCAATAGCGTTAATTCATATATATAAACCACGTCACTCGCTTCACTACATGGAGTATCAAGTGTTGGCGCCCTGCCTAGGTAGGAATTCTCTGCCGAACCGGCCGATACGACTCCAACGCTGGCGTCTTGGCCCGGAACGTCCCCGCGCGTGGCTTGTTGGGGGGGACCAAGGGGTAGTAGGTGTCTGCACTGGTGCTTACGAGTTGTTGTGTTGATTGAAGATTGAAGCCATCTAGTAGGTCCTGGTTTGCAAAGAAGACACTCTTTCACCTTTCACAGGACTGGGCGACTATTCCCTCATCTGCCTCCTTCTTTCTATCTGACAACGTTAAAGCAATCTTCATATTAGCCTTTATATTAGAGTTATTTGGTAAAGTAAGAAATGTACTTTGGTACTCGGGTTGGCAAATTATTGCAATGACGACATTTGTTGGTGGCTGTGTTATCGGCACTAACGGCTCTCCCTCCCTCTCCCTCCCTCTCCCTCTCCCTCTCCCTCTTATTACTTGGGGCTGCTCGAGTAGAAACTACTGGCTGCCCACCCGTTCAAGACGTTGTAGTGCTCGAGAGGCGAGGTGCCATGCAGTTTCTCGTAGTGAGGCCTGGGACCGCATTGCGTCCCGTTGTACATGTGCGCACATTCGCCCTTGAGCAGGGCCGCGATCTGGGAACCGGCCTCCATCCCCTCGAACCACGCACCGTGCAGGAAGCCGTAGTACTCAGCACTGGTGGCCTCGCCCGCGAACCAAAGCCGACCTGCATTCGCCCGCAGGTTCTGATGCATCTCCAACGTCGTGCCGACGGGCCAGTTGGAGTAGCTTCCGAACGCCCAGGGGGTCTTGGTCCAGCGAGGATACGTAAAGGCCGTGGGCTCCGGCACGGTGACGTTGGGAAACATCTGCTTCAGCACCTCCATCATCTCGCGCTTGGTCTGCTCGTCCGTCTGCTGCTCTAGCCTGTAGGACTCGTCTCCGATCACGGTGGCGAAGATGATGTTTGAGCCGGGCAGGAAACCCTCCGTGGACAGGGACTGCCAGACGGGGTAGTAGCCGCGCTTTGTGGGGGATGCGTAGAGGAAGTACTGAGTATCCCTTGGCCAGAATGTCTCGTTGAACTGCATAAAGAGCTTGGTGTAGGTTCCCATGCTGAACTTGGAGATTGCCCTCCGCTTCCATTCCGGCAGCTGGGGCTTGAAGCTGACGACGTCGTTCTGGAGCACGCCTAGTGCGAATGTGCAGATCGCATAGGCGGCGGAGACACAGGTCCCGTCGCTGTTGTGAACAGTGATCCCATCGTCGGAGTAGGCGACGTTGGTGATCTTTGTCTTGAGAAGCAGACGGGGATCGTTGGCCTTGAGGAACGTCTTGGACTCCTCTTCAATAATATGTCTGTAGCCACGTGGATCAATGACCATGTTGTTCTCGTCGCTGAACTGATTGAATGTGAGGTTATCCCCCGCGGCCCCGAAAATCAGCGAGGATTCCTCCGGTGTCAAAGCGGATTCCCAATCTACGAAGGATGATTAGACTCTAATAACCTGCCGTATGCAATAGCAACCGTCGTGACGAAAACTAAACTCACCCCAGCTCCACCATTCGACGGCTTGTCGACGCATGTCACTGTGCTTGGGATTCCAACCAACAAGAGAGAGTCCACTACGAGCAGTTTCATCTTGAATGTTTTCAGCTAACATGCGACCGGCTTTGGCAGAGGCCTTGTTCCAAGCCGTTCCGTACTCATTGAGGAGCTCACTGTAGTCAGTGTACCCGGTCTCATTGTACGTCAGAATAGAGCTGTAATTCGAGTACGTGTTTTTCAAGCCATATTTTTGAGACTGTTGGGGAAACCGTCAGTCGCTGGCCACGCATCATCATCACGAACACGCCGAACACAGCGGCTTGCCTACCAAAAGCCAGACAGGGTTCTCTGCACCAAACAATCAGCCAGCAGTATATGGAAAGGCATCAGCAACTACTTACGGGGACCTCCTGGATTGCCGAGACCTTGAATCTAACCAGTTTGGTCAGTTGCAGCCCGGGACGCGGCGAACGCAACGTGTCTCAAAACGAACCCAATTGGCCCCGAGTTCAACTACGTATGGCGAGCCATCATCCTTGTGCTTGCCGAAGTTTGTCTGCATGGCACGACCACCGATGCGCTCATTATACTCGATGATAATGAAGTCGGTTATGGAGTTATTAGACAATGCTTGCTGAGCGCCTGATTAGACGAAAACCCCCGAGGCTATTACGATGAAAGTGAGATGGGGGGCCCCGCGCCGGGGGGGGGGGGGGGGGCTTACGGCTGCGGTGATGCCCGCCATGCCTCCTCCTCTGTTGCGAATCAGCACAGGACTTTCACTTTCCGTTGCGACTTGAGACAAATATGATGCTTTGAACGATGAACGATTTCCACGTCATGTGATTCGTTTTACCTACAGGATAGCTACCGCTGTCTTCTTGCATGATGCATCATCCGCAGACGATTTGGCAACGCGGGCTGTTGTGGACGGGACCAGGAGAGCTACTACAGTAGCAACTGCAAAGGATTCAGGATGCATGTCGAAGCTGTCTCAAAGCCGCATGAAGATAGTTACGGTAGGCAAAGGGGGGACGAAGCGCATGCGGCGGGTAAGCGGTGCTCCCACCCTTTTGTTAACAAACATCGCCCCTTGACGTGACACCGAGTGTACAAAGTACTCGGTGCAAGCAAGTACTTTTTCAAGTCGTTTTTCGTAATCTGTAATCGATGGGGCTGTCCATTATATATTTTTCTCGCACCCTGGCACGGCTTAGACCAGACAACAGCCGCCCTTCTCCTGCGGGAAAAGGGCTCGTGTCACGGTGTCGTGGCCAAACGGTGACGGTCCGTTCCCTCTCAGTGCCTTCGATTGGGCACCTTCTGCGTTGGCCACCTCTGCACCTCTCTTCTTAGAGCAATCCAGAAAAGTTGTCTCTTTCCCTAGACGGGTATCCGGCCGTCCCGCAGATGGGTCGACATTTTTTACGGCGTATGTCGCTTGTCATTCAGGAATCATTGAGGAAGAAAGTCCGGCCTATTAGTGCAGTGGGATAACGCTCGGCACGCGGGGTCTCCCTGCCGCGGCAGGCGTTGGAAGGGGCTGGCGGGTGACCTAGGGCTTGGTAGGCAGGCAACCCTCCGAACCAGCCGAGTGACTCTGATTGGTTGTGGCAATCGAGCAACAAGTAGTGGCCGAGCGGGTACGCTGGTGCGCATTCGTTATACGCCCAAGGTCGCGTGCACCCCACCTACCCCATCTACTCCTACCCCGCCGGGCTTTGCTAGCCCCAAGACTACGGCTCACATTGGTCATCGCCTCCGACCCCCTGCTTCTGTCTGCATACCTACGGAGCATGCGGGCCGGGACGGCACCAGAACCCACTCAATTCGGTCTCCCGCGCACTCCATAGGTTGGCTGCCCCTTGGCGGGCACGCAAATACTGCACTGGAGCTTTCACATAAATCAGGAAGGGTACCTGCACACCTATTTTTAGTGTGGATGCCTTCGTCCACACGCGCGCGCCGGTGCAGCTAATCGACCAGACTAGGTCTTAGGGCCTAGTCTATTACAGTAAGGGAGAGATAATAGCTTCTACCAGCAATATATTATTATCATTTTACACTAGACTAGGCTAGTCCTTCTACCTATCTATCACTCAGAAAAACCCTAGTGTAGGGAGAAAAAACCTTAGTACTTTAATACAGGCTCCTACCTAGCCCTCTTGCGGGGCCAGTGCGGTCCTAGCTATATAACGTAGGTGTGCTGCTACGCTAGTTGTCCTAGCTAGTTGATGTGTAGGAACCGGCGATATATAGTAATTCTTATCCAAATAAAGTAGTTATTGTTAATTAAAGCTATTTCTATACAACATCGCGGGTAGCTATGGTCCGAAAGTTGGTGATAAAATTTAGATTACTTTAATCTTACTAGTTTTGACTCGATTGGTGGGTTAGGCATTAGGGATATCCTAGAATATTCCCAGAACAAAACCTCCGATTGGTTCTACATTATCATCCTGCAAAGTACGGCGTTGAATTGTAAAACAACTCAAGGACATTACTGTAACAACTTCTCGTGCAACCTGTCATTCCCTGAGACAGACTGCATCCTTCGTACATCCGATTTTCGGCAGCTACCGTAAGTCGATCCGAAATCTCTGAAACAGCTGAACGGCCGCAGCGGGGCAAGTGCCCTGCCGAAGCAACCATCACTTGGAAAATCTCGTATAGCTGAAAAGCAAAGCAAACTGCAAGACAATCAGTTCAGTCAGTTACAGCAAACAGGTCACGGCTCCACTTCGATTCACCCACGTGCGAAAGGGAAAAGAGAAAGGATAGGACTGCGATTTCGAAGCCCATGGTGTTGAGTCTTGGTTCCATACACAGTGCTTGTAACCGACAAGTCTTCCACTGCCGAGTCTGGGGTCAGAGCAAGGCGTCGCGAAGGAGCAGACGACGCCTGCAGTAGAACATGAGGACCCAGGAGCTCAACACCGGCTGTCTAGGCCAATGCCTACCGCCTGATGACGTTTATGTGAGTCACTGGGCATTACTGGAGATTGAAGCCGTAACAAGTTCATCGAGTTACTGACGGCTGGTCGGTCATTCAGGCTTTAAGCGTGTCACTCCCCGCCTGGCAAGACGTCGTAGGTTGGGCCAATCGAGACCCCAGTGTTCTCAGCCACTTCAAGTCCGGCTACCCAATATTTGTCTTCCATACAGGCAGATGAAAATGGACGACAACAACCGTCTCAGCTTGGCATGCTGTTCCCGCATGTTCAATCGGGACAACGGTGCGTGGATTACCTTCGTTCCGTGGAACAGGATCAATCGTACAGAGACGCAATAGTTGGATTTCGGGTGAGTGTTTCTGGGGACTTGGAGCTTATTTCAGCCCAGGATGCTGTTTCAGAGCCCGAGCCGTTCCAAGCTCTGTGCTTGGTGGCGTATCCCGAGCATCTGTTCAAAAACGCAAAACAATTCTGGCAGCACCCCGGGTTCGGTCTATCCGCCAGACATGCCCATATACTGGTCTGAAACGGCCTCCCTTCTTGCAAGACGACAGAAACGACAGTGGTTTCAGCAAGCATACCAGTTCTCTGCCACTAGCTGCCAGCAATAATGCCACAAGCATAATCAAGGAGCGAATCTCGTCTTTGTTCTCGTCGGACCGATGCTCGATAGGACCCGACGATGTGTTTCTATACCCAAACGGCATGTCTGCCCTAGAAAGCTCTGCTGCTGCAATTTGTGCTTTACACAAAGGTTCTTCCGGAGGACCTTTCCGAGTCGTAGTATTTGGGTATGTGATGCCGTCAGGACAGCGACCTATACCCCAAACCCCGCTTCTCTTTCGTAAGCAAAAACTAACACCGCCCTCACAGCTTTCCATACGTAGATACCTTCAAGTTACTAAGCAAAGTGAAAATGTTCGAATGTAAACTCTATGGCCGCGCTTCCTCGTCTGATCTAGATCAGCTAGAGGCAGATCTGAAAGACGGGATGCGCATCTACGCCCTGTATACCGAGTTTTCGGGAAACCCTCTTCTCGGCTCTCCGGACTTACACCGGTTGCACAGGTTGTCACGCCAGTTCAACTTCCACCTCGTCGTAGACGACACCGTCGGCACAGCTGTCAACTTGGACCTCACTCCCTATTGCGACGTGATATGCACAAGCCTCACCAAGATGTTCAGCGGCGCGTGCAACGTCATGGATGGTAGCGTGACCATCTGCCCCGAATGCCAGGACAAAGAAGGCCTGAGAGCCAAGTTGACTAGCCAGCACATCAGCACCTATTTCCCGCTCGACGTTCTGGTAATGGAGGAGAACAGCCGAGATTTTGTCCAGCGCATGTCGATAGCGAATCGGAACGCCGAGGCCATGGCAGATAGGTTACGAGGCCACCCTACGGTGGACAAGGTGTCCTATCCCCGGGGAAGTGAAACACAGCATCGGTATGAGCGGTACAGGAAGACACGGGATGAAACAGGGTATGGCGACCTACTGTCCATTCGATTCGTCAGCCCGGCGGCCGCTATCGCATTCCACGATGCGTTGGAGTTCGCCAAGGGTCCTAGTTTTGGCACCAATTTCACATTGTTACTTGCGCATGCGGCAGAGCTGGAGTGGGCCGCCGAATACGACGTGGTTGAGCACTTGGCTCGTGTGAGTGTGGGGATTGAGAGCAGGGAATGTCTGGAGGAGAGGATCGACGTGGCTCTCGATGCGGCTGCCAAGAAGTTGTGATGCGTGCCGTGTGATGTGTGATACGTGATGTATATTGTATGATGTACTCCGTATGATGTACTCCGTATGATGTACTCCGTATGATGTACTCCGTATGATGTACTCCGTATGATGTCTGCCGGACTGAGCGTGATGACAAGAGAAATTGACAAAGGCATGGATGAGGGGGATGAAAATGGGCTGGCAGCGGAGAATGTTGACGTGTCCTATCGATAGCGGCGCCAGAACGAATTGTCCATGTACCCAACCACATGCAGGTTTGTAACCACATCATGGTTTTGAGTCGCTCATCATGCCGCCACATCTTCTTGCTGCCCCTTCCTCTGCTGCTCCCTACTCACTGCACTGCTTCCCCAATTGCTCGCCTTTTTTACCTACCCAGGTATGTCTGCGGGGCGTGGTGGACTGGCGCTTCGTATTGGACCAGCGTGAGCGAACAAACCAATATGTGTCATCATTGGCTGCACCAAGTAACCTCAGATCATAAATCCAATGCCTGTGTTTTGCGTCAAGCTCTTCCAGCTTCTATCAGAACCGGCCATGCCCCATTTTATTGAGTCAAGGGACCGAGGTCAGATTTCGATGCTAACAAGAACGATAAGTAGTGTATAGAACTTCATTCAAAATGCGACGGGTATAAAATGTCTGCCAACACAACGGAGAATCGATGCCCGCCCTGGTCCATCCATTCTTCGCGACTAATATTGCTCTCGTCCTTGGCTGTTGCGCAAGTTCGAAAAGGAAAAGCAATCTCCAAAATTGTCGTCTGTCACAATATGCTAGCTTCTCACTATTGTGGCCGCAGCCTCAGCCGTGTTCGCAGGAAGACGCCCTCACGGCCTGTGCGTGTCTGAACCCAAGATTGCCCGGGAGACTCACTTCCCGCACAGAAGAACCGAGACAATCCGAGTATCTACACGGGATGCAAATGCACGGAAAGTCTCGCCACTAATACCGCTTTCCTAGGCTTGGAGGCGCACTGTTGTGTAACGGAAGATGTCACGTTTGAAAAGGTCGGTCTCCTCCAATACCAGCGGAACAAGTGCTGAGTGCTGTACAGCTCACAAGGTAATATTATGCTGCAACTTGACTTGACCTCTAAGTAGGAGGGCGCTGTTCCTCTCTGTGGCAGACACGGCTGTGCATGCGAGCATTGCGGATGTAACGGACGTGCATGGTATGGGGAGACGCTCGATTCTCTGGGAGTCGGCAGTGAACGAATCACTGCATTTCAGACACAAGTCCCTCTGCTGCATTAAGCCGGCCCCCTTTTCAGCATTATGAATAGACTTAAAGGATCGCCCAAGATGCCTCTAAGCTCATCGTCTGCGGCTGCGCCTGTCTTTCATTGCTGCGGCGCACTGGTTGGGGAGCGTGACAGAGACCATGTTCTCAGCATATCCGACAGCAATTCAAACAACCACAATGGTGATGGGAACTCGACAGACATTGTAGAACTGTTCTGGGACGAAGATGACATCACTTTTGTTCTTAACAATGCATCTGTCGCCTGAAAGCATGATGCGCGGTGTCGAAATTGCCGAGGAGCTGATGGCTATGAGAATCGACTGCCGGAATCGTGACGAGGCCACCTCGGAAGTTCCCGACCACGGTAGAGGTCGTCATAGTCGTAATCTGTAAATGAATCGTTTAGAATTTGTCGTCTCCGCAATGTCACAAAGCTTCTAGGCTCAATTCTTCCATCTCGGAATGGAAATTCGGAGGTATAGCATAAATGCTAATAATGCCTGGCTGTCTGGCTAAATGGAGAATCCAGCCGACTGCCAACCATGACACCACGGAAACGTTGATCATGGAATCGCAATAACAGGACACAATATGCGTGCTTGCCTTCCTGTCTCGCATCGGCTCTAGCTTATACAATACTAGCTGGATAGCTGAGCCTACAGGCACATCGATCATCATGCCTCCTGTACGCAACCCCATCCTCCCGGCGAGCAGGCGCCTGGACGGGTCGCTTCAACCCACATTCATCCATCCGCAGGGTCAACGATGACTACTACATCGCTACATCAAGATTCGGATGGTTCCCTGGAGTCCAGATCCACCACTCCAAGGACCTGGCGAACTGGCAATTGGTGAACCGGCCTCTTACTCGTAAGTCACAGCTGGATATGAGAGGCAACCCCGACAGCTGCGGCATCTGGGCGCCATGTTTGTGGCGCACGTTGGTGTAGACGAGCCAGAAATTGGCGCCGTCGTGGCTCAAAGACGAAAACTCCAAAGACGCTTTCAACTACATCGTCAGCGCACACGCCATCCAAGGCCCGTGGTCTGATCTCATCCTCGCCAACGCCTGAGGGTTCGATCCCTTACTGTTCCACGACGACGATGGCCGCAAGTGGCTCATCAACATGCTCTGGGACTACCAAAAAAGACCACATGCCATCACCGGCATTGCCTTACTGGAAAATTAGTAGCCCCCCTCAAGAACATCTCTCGCGGCACAGACCTCGCTCTCGTAGGAGGACCCGCATCTGTATAGACGCAGCGGATATTACTATCTCTTGACAGCTGAAGAGGGAGCAGCCTACGAGCACGCCTGCACGCTCGCTTAATCCCGCTCCATCTGGGGACCCTACGAGCTTCACCCGCAGAAACACCCGCAGAAACACACCCTCACCAGCAAAGACGCGCCCTTCGCGGCCCGCCAGCGCTCCGGCCACGACGACATTGTTGACATGCCCGCTGGCAAGACATATCTGGTTCACCTGGCGGGACGACCAGTCGGGCAAGAACGCAGGTGTGTTCTAGGTCGGGAGACGGCCATTCAAGAGGCCACATGGGCAGAAGACGATTGGCTATACGTCAAAATGGACCAGTCCCTTCTCTGACAGTCTAGGCCCCGGGCGTTCGAGATGATTCGTCATGCTGGCAGGAGAGACGATACGACAACCGCGACGACAAAGTCCTGCACCATGATTTTCAATGCCTGAGAAAGCCAGATCCAGGACGCATCTTCACCATTTGCTCCAACCAGTTGGTTCTCACGGGCCGCGAATCCATAGGCTCATGGCTCGAACAGAGCCTGGTGGCACGCCGCCAGACGCATTTCTCCTACGATGCCGAGACGACCCTCGACTTCAGCCCAGACGATGAGAGACAATTTATGCGCAGGACTGACGGCGTGCTACTCCCGCTACATCTTCTTCTACCTGGCCATGACGGCCGATGAGCACAGCAACCGCAAGCTGGTCCTGATGCGATCCGAAGCCTCGTGGCTAGACGGCAACCTCGAGGACCTGAGTGATGCCAAGCAAGCCGTCCGGCTACCTGAGCTGGGAAGGTGAGATTGGGATTATCGATTCGCGGCGGGCGCACCATGCAGTTCTACTACGCCGTTGAAAGTGCCGCTGGTGCAACGCGAGATGGCGACAAGACGCCACTGGCGCACCGTCAGCTTCAGCCTGTCGGTTCCTATCCTCGACGCATCGCTTGTCTCGGACGAGTGTGGAGGCCATCAATCCCACAGTAGTTTCACGAGCGCCTTCGTTGGCGTGGCATGCTCTGATCTAAATGGCATGGGGAGGGAGGCCAGGTTTGACTACTTTCTGTATCGGCCGGTGAAGCATGAAATGGATAGATATGAGATTTTGAGACAGAATCGCCATGACAAGGATATGGGGAGCGAAGGGTACTAACCTTTTTCTAATTAGGCATGCACTTTTCCAGTTCGGCATTTCTTCTCTACAGCCTTGGATAAATGCTTTGTGCAGTACGTGCCGATTATTGCATGTTCACTTATTTCCCTGTTTTATGCTGCACGATCGATCAGTAGGCAACATAAGAAGTATGAAATATAAATATAAAGGAAAAAAAAAAAAGAAAGAAATATTCTTGATTTGCTAACGTGCTTCTGATTAGAAAGGAAGTGTTTCTCGCCTCGACCGTTGCTGGACCAGAAACACGCTTGCGCTCCCACATATTATCGCATTGGACCGATACGTCCATCTTCTAGCATCTCGTAACTCATTTCCGCAGGCGGTCCTGGAGTCTTTGTCCGGAATACGGTGCGATGCGAAGCAAAATCCTCTGTTATTCAAGCATGCCGGCGAGTGGTTGATGAGACATAGGCCGTGTCAATTAAGTGTGATGCTTAGGAAGAGAACAACCGCAAAGCCCTCAAAAGCTAGAAGTGCTGATATCTGAAGAGCAGTCTATTCTCATGACTCCCAAGGGACGGCTCATGGTCCGCCCAGGGGATTTCTCAACAGTGACAGCTTTCCTTACTCTCGTTTGCTCTCGACTCGATTGACGTGACGGGTCTTGTCTTGTCCCTCGTCCCGATGAGGTCAGCAGACATCGCTTATGACCTCATTGCACGAGTCGGAGGGGGAGCTAGACTAGCTAAACTCTGCACGACACTATATATGCTAAAGATCCGGGTTTCTTTCCTTGTAATTAGTTTCGTAGACTTCACGATACCACATAACCTCGCGGACAATTAGGCTGTAACTGTTGAGGTGAAAATCAGAATATAACGTAGCTTAGCGGGGCTCTAGTCCAGATTCTATTTATATCATTGGCCAAAGTACTGTAACCTTCTAGTAATAACTAACGTAGTTACGTACCGGGGCACTTACGTCCAGGGTTGCATTGTGCTGCCAGCGTACGTGGCAGGGCGGCCTAGGTTTGCGCTGTGGGGCTGCGGGGCTGTAAGACTCGACTTTCGTATCCAACCCATCCAACCCATCCAACCCACCAGCCCATTTTTCTGGCCTCGAGTGACCTTTGCGAGCTTTGGTAAGCCGCAAAGGTGCGGAGTACGTACTTAGTATTGACAATTTGATTGGATCATCATCCTCCGTCGGCACGGAAGTTGCTCGCTCACAAGCTTAATGGTCACTACTACGCTGATCCACCTCCACCGGACTGACCTCTTATCGCTGCTGCAGCCTTTCCACCCTTGCTCGACCTTTATCATTCATCTCCTTACCAGCTTCACCCATCACCTGTTATCGACTCTCTGTGCCAACCGTTCTCCCTTCCACCTTCTCCACGAGTATCTGACGGCCCAGCACTCGGGAGCTCTTTTGGAAAGTCCATTATTATAATCCTTCAGCCAGACTGTCGCCAACATCCCTAGACTCCTGTTTCCTGTCGACCACGTCTGCCGTCCGCGAAGCCATCTTTTTCCTGCTCCGTCTTTCCCGGTCTGGGCCTTCTGTTGGGGCGACACATGCTCCTACTGGTACTCTGTGCCAATTTCGCTCGTTTTTTGTTGCTCTGCACAAAGCAGCCTTGCCTTTCCGGCGTGATAGGTCGGATGGTGATCCTTCTGTAGTCGAATTGAGCTATTGCTGAATCAATTCCTCAAGGCATCCCTTGAAGAAGCGATTCCGGTGCACTGGAAGTGGTCTAAGTGTCGGTTTTGGCGTGTGCCCAGTAACTCGAAAACCGGCAAACCATTGTGACGCTGTTGATCTTGGTGGTTGGAAACCAAGTTATCGGAATTGGTCCAGCTTCAGTCCACGAACAAGGCGAACGTGACGCGCGATACACGAGTAAAGATGATCTGGGGGCCTAGAAACGGATTGGCCGGCATCCTGTCGCTGGCTATGGTCTGCTCTACGCAAGCATTCTATATTCCAGGTAATTGCGGCTCGATTTCCATCGGCTAAAGCCAAACGAGCCATTTAGTTGACGCGCATACAGGATGGTCTATCAAAAGCTACAAACCAGACCAGCCAATTCCTCTCATGGTCAATAAAGTCTACTCCGATAACACACAGCTGCAGTATGCCTACTACGACCTGCCATTTGTCTGCCCACCTACTGGCCAACACAAGGCGGGGATCGGACTATTTAGTGGACAAAGCATTTCCCTTAATCTGGGTGAAGTGCTGCGAGGTGATCGAATCATGGCATCGGATATTGAACTTGCCATGCAAAAAGACAAATCATGCAACTTTCTCTGCAACAAGGAAATGTCGAAAAGCGACCTGAAGCGAACCAAGGAACTGATTCGCGATGGCTACGTAGCCGAGTGGATTGTGGACAACCTGCCTGGTGCGACGAGCTTTGTCACTGTCGACAAATCCAAGAAGTACTACGCGGCCGGGTTCAAACTCGGCTTTGCCGAGGTGTCTCCAAGCACGGGGAAGGCTCGCTACTATCTACACAACCACTTCACCATCGTCATTAGATATCGATCAGCTCCCGGCCGGGCAGGAGAGCGCGGGGGTAAGATTATAGTTGGGTTCGAAGTCTACCCGAAGAGCATCGGCAACACCAACCGTCGAGACAGTCAAGGATGTCCTGTGGATTTGCAAAATGTTGACGGCTCATTCGAGCTGCATATTGCGACCAACAAGACAGCTGATCCAGCGCCCAAATATGCGGACTCGTCATATCCTCCCGCCGCTCTTGATGAGGGTGAGGATGATGAATTCGAAGGGACCATCAACATCCCATACACTTACTCCGTGTACTTTCGAGAAGACAACACAATTGAGTGGGCACGACGTTGGGATCTTTACTTTGTCAACCAAGAAGAAGGATCGCGCATCCACTGGCTTGCTATTGTCAACTCGCTCATCATTTGTGGCCTGCTGACCGGTGTTGTCATGATCATTTTCACCAAGACCATTCGCTCTGATATCAAGGGATACAAGGATTCGCTGGCTGAAGATGGCAAATTACGAATGAAAC
Organism: Atkinsonella texensis; assembly: GCA_001008035.1. Lineage (NCBI taxonomy): Eukaryota > Fungi > Ascomycota > Sordariomycetes > Hypocreales > Clavicipitaceae > Atkinsonella > Atkinsonella texensis. The sequence continues at coordinate 108,515 of KQ061759.1, forward strand.
GCAAGCCACGATCTGGCGCCCGCTCGCCCAAGGAGAAGCCAGGTTTACTTGACCAGGACGATGATGCGAACGACGGCGATATCTCTTCCGAAGACGAGGCACTTGAGGATGTGACCGGATGGAAGCTGCTCCATGCCGATGTGTTCCGAACACCACGCTTTGGCAGCCTACTTGCCCCCCTCGTCGGCTCCGGCATGCAACTGACTTTCATGGCGGTTGGCCTTGTACTCTTGAGCGCGCTTGGAGTTTTGAATCCTAGCTTCCGCGGTGGATTCATCAGCGTTGGCGTGGGACTGTTTGTTTTCGCCGGCCTCTTTTCTGGATATTTCTCCGCAAGAGTCTTCAAGAGCTTTGATGGAACAGATTACAAGGCCAACGCACTGGTCACGGCCCTCTTGTTCCCTGGCCTTGCGTTCGGTCTCGTTTTTGTCTTGAACCTCTTCGTCTGGGCTCAGGCATCCAGCACGGCGATTCCATTCGGCACGCTCATCGCCATCATGTTCTTGTGGCTGTGCGTCCAGGTTCCACTGGTGCTGGCTGGTTCATACTATGGGTATACGAAGGCTGGCGCATGGGAGCACCCAACTCGCACAGCCGCCATTGCGCGCCAGGTCCCTCAGCAATCATGGTACACCAAGTCGCTGCAATCGATACTGCTGGCTGGGCTGATTCCATTTGCCGTGATTTTCATAGAGCTGCTCTTTGTGTTTCAGTCTACGTGGCAGCACAAGAGCGGCTACTACTACGTATTCGGATTCCTGGCCGTCGTGTCTGTCGTCCTCGCTGTGACGATTGCCGAGGTCACCGTTGTTACCATTTACCTTCAGCTCTGTTCGGAAAACTACCATTGGTGGTGGCAGTCATTCTTTGTGGGCGGGGGCAGTGCACTCTGGGTGTTCGCATACAGTGTGTGGTATTACTTTTTTAAGCTTCACATTAGTGGCTTTGTTAGCAGCATGCTGTTTTTCAGCTATAGCTTTATGGCATGCTGCGTGTATGGCCTTTTGACGGGGACAATTGGATTCCTGAGCGCCTATGCTTTTGTTCGGAGGATTTACGGGTGAGTTTCCACGGTGCCCTTTCTTTGTTTGCTCTTTTGTTTCCTGAATTTTGGGGTCTGGGCCATAATATGTGCTCCGGATCCAGCATGTCTTGGTGATCTTTCCGTGATGGTAGTTGCATACTAACGAAATATGCAGCGCTATCAAAGTCGACTAGATTACTTAATGAATGCACCGGAGCGGAGTTCGTACTTCTTCCCTTTCCCTACATATCGACAGTTTCTGTCACCTACTAATTTATATTCCGGTCGAAATTGAAGCATTTGCGTTGGTATTTGGCCTTGGGCGCGATTGTGCTTGTATATGGCATAGGCACAGGGGTTAAAACAATTAATGGCGTTGAGTGAAGTCGCTCCTTTGAGATACTGGGTTTGGGCCATTGAGGTAGCGTTAATTGTAATTTGAGTCACGGCCTTGGTGTTCTTGTGACGTCTTGCAACTTTCCCTGTTTACTGGGCTGAGCTTAGCTTCCTCTTCCTCATTCCTAAGAGGCTTGGTGACGTTGGTCTCTCGCCTCTCTTTGGTGGCACCCGTCCTAACCACCGATTAGCGCAGATCCTGCTCAACACGTCCGTCCTTAATGCGGACTGTCCACTCATCATATTACATGCTTGAAAATTGCTTTATATTAGATCTGGGTCCTCCACTTGTCTAGGCCAACATGCAACATCTTATTATTCCGCTGGACTTCTTTCTATCGCGCGTCGCTATCCACCTCTAATTTAGTCTCAGTGTACTCCGTAGTCCTGATCGCAAACATCTGTGATTGTAGGCATGACCGCCCTCGCAAAAGCCTCATTTCAAAAAGCCCATCAGTATGCTCAGTAGATTTGAGCAGTTCTTGACCTCGCCGCCGTTTCAAAAAGGCTTCAAGTTCGTTTTGGGTATGCGCGGCATAGGTATAGCCCGTGAAGCCAAAAGCCGATCTGCGTTCGTTTTTCACCTGCTGGCCTCAGAACAGCCCAATAGATCGGGGTTCATTGATAACGCCCTAGAGTCTCGCTGGTTGTAGCGCGTTACGACCACGACTTGTGGCCCCCCTTACTGCGGAAAAGGGTCGAATGTCAGCATGCATGGTCTCGGCCTTGTCGCAGCGGAAGCATCTATCAACGGAGCAACGATTGCAGCACCGGCCGGGCTGGTCGAAGGCTAATTTCGAGATTTTGGGATCTTGCAGAATCACTGTTGTTGCTGGGGGTTGTTCTTCAGCGCTATTACCCAATCCACGACTTAGTTGTAGCGATTTCAAATGCGTATCATGACGGAGGACAAGCGGCTGACTCGGAGTAATACACGGCGTGGATGTTTTTGATACTGGGCTGAAGGTTGTCCCTGGCTTGAAGAGGAGCTAGCATACTGCATAGTGCCGAAATCCCAAACGACATGTTAATGGCATAGCGTTGGTTGGATATCAATAGTTTGAAAGTGTGCAATAGTTAATGCGTAGCTGTTTCCCGACAGCTGCTCCTACACTCTTAGGCGGCTTGCGCTATCAATCCATCCAAGACAAGAACATGGGCACAAAGGGCGCAGTAGCCTCGTCATGCAACTGCTGCAAGGTTTGCGATGCATTGCGATGGTTAAATTCAACATATTGCTACAATATCCCATCTCGCATCTCGTCTCACACCGCCGTCCCTCCACATGAGGAATTCCCGAGACAGAGCGCAACAACTTGGCCTCTACTACAGATTTCTTTTCGGAATGGAAAAAGACGGAGAATAGGAAGAAGCTGCGAAAGAGGAGGTGAAAAGGGCGGATGAGCCTCTTCCGCTCCACCACCCCAATTGTTTTAACCCACGATTCCACACACACAACCCCTTGTCGCGCGCCCTCCTCCAACACGCATCCTCCCAAGTATCCATTCTTGACATGCTGCTCCAAACCTCCGCCAATCGGCTTGCCCTCTTAAGAAGCTGTTCAGACCCGGCGGGACACAAGGGCCCTGGCCATGCGGCCCGTCGGCATGGGCAGGGAGGGGAGAGGTGAGGATTGCAAGGGGCGATGGAAGACTGGGAGGCTGCCTTCATGTGATGATGGAAGTCAGAGGAAGTTCCAGATATGGTATGGAGGAGCTATACCACGACCAGAATCACAGTGAGCATCTAGCTCAACGGGTTCATATCAGAAGATGCTCTTGGATACTGCATCCGGTTCTCACCGTGGCCCTTTCACCAATTAGGCCATCCTGAGCAAACCTCACGAAGCTGCATGAAAATACATAGTCATGAAAATATTTATATACTAGAATCCATGTTGCTTTGTTGTATGTTTGTATGTGTATGTGTGTATGTGTGCATGTGTGTGTTTCTATGTACTGGGATGGGAGGGTGGCATTTCATTCAGTCACTTTATCGTTCTGGACGAAAAGGTTCCGTGTACCCCGTGGCACGCCAGTGAGCGCATTCTTCAGTGCCATAGACTGGAGGTATTCGCATAGACCCGCGGCCGGCTTCCCAAGGCCAAGGAAGTACGCACCCAGACCAGCCACATGGGGAGCAGACATCGAAGTGCCGCTCATCACATCGGTTCCACCGCCAGGCTTCAGACTCATGATATCGACGCCAGGGGCGTAGATGTCCAACATTGAGCCGAAATTGGAGAAGTTCGCGACCCTGTCGTTGCTCTCGGTGGCACCGACCGAGCAGATAGACGGCTCGGAAGCAGGCGAAACGGTACTCACGTCCTCGGGGAAGCCAAAGGAGTTGCCGTTCCCAGCGGCCACGGATACGAAAAAGCCCGCGGTGACCAGTGCCTTGGCAGCATCGTTAATGGCCTGTGATCTGGTGGTACCAAAGGACATGCTGACGGCGACGCCCTTGGGACAGTCCCTGGTCTTGGCATCTTCAATGACTTTGTCCATGCTGGCAATCATGACAGAGCTAGACGAGGAGGACCGAGTTAGTGGGGTTTTTTTTTCACTTTCTTTTTTTCTTTCGGTTCTTTTTTTTTGGGGGGGGGGGGGGGGCTGCATGGCAAACCGGAGCGGGGAGCTAGCCAGCTGCCTTCAGGACGAAAGGTTATGCTTGGAATAGAGCAAAACTTACTCGGGACCATTGCCCTGACTGTCAAAGGTCTTGATTGCGTAGAGATGGGTTTTCTTGGCCACGCCGTAGGTCTTGGAACCAGCTGTGCCAGCGCAGTGGGTTCCGTGTCCGTGGTCGTCGGTGACGATGCCGTCGACGAAGGTGGCAACGAATGTAGCGCGACCCTCGAGGTCCTGGGGTAGATTGATGAGCGAGATGCAAAGACTTCAAGAGAGTTTGCCACGAAAGACCTACCGGGTGGTTGATGTCAATGCCGGTGTCGAGGATATAGGCGCAGGTACCTGCACCAGCAGAGTCATCATAATTGTACACCGTCGACCCAGGCTGAGTGCTGGAGACTCTGGCCAGGCCCCATGTGGCGTTCTGCTGGGTATCGAAAATGCGGCCCACGGAATCTTGCTCGATGTATGCGACCTGTTTTTCGTTTTTTAAAAAAAAGTCAAGCCCGGTCAGTACTAAATTTGGGGGAACGCGCGCGATTGGAGTTGTTTCTCTGCCTCGCGGCGATGAAGAAAGGTGGGTTGGGTTGGTTTTGCAAGGATTCATTCGTACGTACATTTGGATTCAGTCTCAGTTTCTCGACTTCTCCATCTGTCAGGGTCAATGCGAGGCCACCGACATGGTGGTACACATGGTCTGCATCAGCAGCGACCGAGTCGGTGATTTCCTGGGCCTTTGAGCCTGACGAGGAGGAGATGCCGCCGGCCTTTTTCAGCATGACGATGTATTTGCCCGGCACAGTTTGAGCGTCCCGCTTGATGAGTGGTGCCTTGGACGTCGGGCTTGCCATGGCCAGCGGCAAGATAGCCGCCAGAACGGAAGAAAAACGCATAGTCCCCGGGTGGAAAAAAATATATAAAATAATAAAAAATAAAAAAATAAAAAGTAGAAATAGAAGAAACCAAGAAGAGCTTCTGTAAAAGAGTTTCGCGAAGAGATGGTCAGGTTTTGAGAGCTCTGCAGGTTTCTATCGTCATCTCTTTAAGCTCGAGGAGGGCGGCCAACGGTGATCTTATACTTGAGTGATCTTGACAACTCGCCCAAGTTGCCTATGCGGAAAATCGTCGTTTGCCGAGTTGCGCACAAAACATGACATGACAATTCATCACCAGGAAAACGTTCCAAGTGGGGAAAGTGCTCGAGCACGAAGAGCCTGTCGCGATGGCTTCGGGGGGTTCTGGCGTGCCGCCGCGCATGCAACATGCAACGAGACTAGTTATCTCGTGTTTCTTCTCGGCTTCCAGAACAGGAAGGTATGTAGTGTCCACAGAGCCCGTCGTATCAAGCGGTGTACACATGTGAGCGCATGTTTCCTTGCTTTTCCCGACCCGTTGGAGAGGGAACTGATTAGGTGAGTTGTGGGCACATGGCCTCATTGAAGTTCTGCACTTGACAATCAGGTTAGATAGATTAGAACTGGGCATCGTGACGATCCGTTTTGCCAAGGTCTCTTGCCGGCCCCCTTCCTCCCCCTCCCCCCCGGCTTGGCTTGGCAGCTTGGAGTTGGCGGGTTCCAGATTTTAAGGTATTAAACTTAATCTCTTCTGGCAGGAGACCCGAGCAACACCCTGATATAGCACCCCTATTGCCTGAACTAGCTGATCTTGGGGAGGGTGTAATTGGCCATTGAAGAAGATAAGCATAAACTCCAGTTTGCATGACGCCAGTCGTGGCCAGTTTAGCTTCCTGAAGCAGTAATCAGCCGCATGTGCAATCGTGGATGCCAAGAGAAATGCATACGTATTAAGCACAGGGTTTTTCCAGTAACGCAGATCGACGCTCATCATGATACACAGGCGAGATTACCGCGTTATTTATGACGTGATTAAGGTATAAAGTGCCAACAAGGATGTCTCGGTACACCGCAAGGTACCTAATGGTGGCCTTGAAATCTGATTGGATCGAGTCCCTTTCCTCGTCGCCCGTCATACATTTGGCAGGTTAGGTGTGCATGCATCGTTGGAGAAAGTCTCTTGGAGTCGGTCGGTTCGGTTCGCAAGTTTGCTTGTGGCTTGTACGTACACACTAGGACGGCGTAAATGCTCATAGCTTGTCGCATTGCTTGGGGGGAAAAGGAGAGAAAAAGAAAGAGTTCCTAGTAGAGCTCCTAATGTTCATTGTGCAGTCTGCCGAATGGATCAACTGAGGCACGCACATTCGACACGTCACAATCCGTAACAAATGACGAAATGTGGGAGAATAGTGGGGCCTTCGAACCAAGATGCGGGGAAATGCTCCGATGGAGGGGGTTGCGCTTGGTAGAAGCCTGAACTAATAGCTTGATGCAGGTTTAATCCAATCAAGAGTCTTGATTAGGAAGTTTCCTAATGTCTATAATTAGATGCCTTACTATAGAGTAGTAATAGATAGGTCTTAACAGCTAACGCAAGAGACTACAAAGTACTCTATACTTAGTGGTATAATGCTTACCAATACTTGCTGCTTATTGCATAGTTGCTTAAAGTCCGTGAGCATTTTGCTACTCATCGAAAAAACTACTCGTGCCACGCTCCATTTTTTTGGCCCGCGATTTGCGCTCACCATCAAAGATATTGCTTATTAGCAAGGCGGATAGATCAGCAAGTTAGTTACTTAGTAAAATACATAGAATTAATTAGTCTTTCTGTATATAAGAAGACTCCTTATTGTTGTAAGCTACTAGAAGGTTCTAATACTAAAGTAAAACGCTTTATATATACTATTTTCGGCTACAAGCATAAGTGACTGACTTGCTGATCTGACCGCCTTGCTGATAAGCACCACCTTTAGTGGTGAGCGAGCTAAAGAAGTGGGGCGTGGCACGGTTACTACCCTTATATAATTTCCGCACCAATTGCAAAACGCGGAATTGTTTCTGCTGACGAAAGGGGGGCCCACAATCCGTCACCTGACAGCTCCACGCCGTACCTGACACGCGCAACGGAAGACATCTTTGACTGCAGAGGTCAACTTGCCAACATTAGCACTTACCCCGCATTACAAAGATTCTATCTCAGCAAATTCTAGACTATTAGCGTCCTCGGCTTCGTCTGCGTTAGGCAGCAGAATTGCGACCACATTATACCCCCCGCGGAAGGTTGCGATTGCGCAGTTATCATTGGCACTGTGTCTTTGAGCAATTCACACAAGGTACGTCGTAAGCAGCAGCCAATGTTGGAGGGAAGGGGGGGGCCTCGTATGTGTTCCAAAAAAAAAAAAAGCGTTTTATTTTTACTTCCTCCCCCCTTCCCGTGAAAGCAAGCAAAAGAACATGCAAAAGTTAGAGACCAAAACTGCCCTAACGGCTAACGGAGTAAAGTTGTCCCCGCTTGCTCTCTGAGAGATGCTAGTTTTCCGCCCGTCCTTTCTCGAAGCATGAGCGTCGCGGCCCGCGCGATAGTCGCATCGTGGTCAGCCACGGGCCGGAAGCCCAGCCTGTCCCTCGCCTTGTCAATGCTGTACGTGTGCGTGTAGATGCAGTACTCGAGCGATGTCCTGCCCAGCACGGTGGGCGGCCGCACGGTGTTCAGGGTGAACAGCCAGACCAGCCACTCGACCAGGTTGACGACCACAATCATGACCCAGGCGGGCAGGACGACGATGCGGTCCAGGGCGTCGCTGCCTCTGGCGACGGCCCAGACGACCCTGACGTGATGCCAGAACGGCACGGGCGCGCCATCCGAGATGTTGAAGGCCTCGCCACCAACAACCTTGCACCCTGACGACGCCTCCTCCGATGACGACAACGTCGACAACGACGCCGCCTCACTCAGCAACGACCTCGCAGCAGCAATGTGGCCCCTCGCGCTGTTGGCCCCCGACACAACCTCCATCAGGTTCTCCCCCTCGCCAATCTGCACGAGCGGCCGGCCGCCCTCGCACGCGTCCAGCAGCTCCGTTAGGCCCTGCGACTGCCGGTCGCCGTAGGCGTGGCCCAGCCGGATGCACGCCGTGCGCAGCCTCGCGCCGTTGGCCTCGCGTACGAGTCGGTCGCCGATGGCCTTGGTGCGTCTGTACTCGTTGGACCGCTCGCTCTCCAGCCACAGCCCGTGGTCCTCGGTCACGTCCAGGTGCGGCGGCGGGTGGGCGTACACGTCCACCGTCGATGTGTACACGAGCGCCTGCACCGCGTCGCTCTCCGCCGCCGCCGCCAGGATCGCCCGCGTCCCGTCAATGTTCGTCCTGGCGTACTCGCCCGCCATCCTGGCCGGCAGCGAGGCGATGGGCGACGCCACGTGGAACACCACGCTCGGCCGCACCTCTGCCAGCAGCGAGCGCAGCAGCGAGCCGTTGACGGCGTCGCCTTGCACGTACGTCGCCTCGTCGTGCAGGTTGGCGCCGGTGATCTTCCGGTCCAGCACGCAGATGCGCTTCCAGTCGCCCTCCTCCACGAGCTGCCGCACGAGATGGTACCCGATGAAGCCGCAGCCTCCGATCACCAGACAGGCACTGGCGGTGGACGCGGCCAACGACGATGCAAGACTCATTTTTTTTCAGACCCGCAACGTTGTTCTTTTTAAAGCAAATGTTCAATCGCGAATATAAAAAATGAATGAAAAGATTTAACATGAGAATAAAAAAATGCGATTGAGAATTGAAGCTTCCCTGGGATATATATATATATACAAAAGAAGAGCCGGGGATGGATGGGCGCCAGGCGTAAGCAAAATTATTATTACTAGACGAGGACTCCATGTCCGATTCCAAGGAATCGTTTGGGACGATTATGTCCCCACTGGAACACGAGGCGCAATGCCCATACATATTACTCCGTACATTCATTTCATTCGGCTTGAGCTCGACTAAGCTGACGCGGGGTTTTTCACGAGCCCATCAATCAGAGAACGTTGTTTCAATTTTTACAACGGCACTTTCCAGGGTCACGGCTCGCTCACAATAAACTACCTGGTGGGATTGCTATCCATCTTGCCAATCCCGTCGCAGCGTCGCTATATCGAGTGTTGACAGAGATGTAATCAACATGGCCTTTCAAAATCTTCCTTCCGTCTATTCACTCCGCCGTCTTCTCCCTCAGCACAAACATGCTCCCCAGCCACCCGTACGCCCGGAACAGCCTCCGACCATGCCGCCGCGCGACAAAGAAAGGAATCTTGCCCTGCGGATGGGGCTCGTGGAACTGGATGCTCCTTTCCACATCCAGCTTCGTCGGCTGGAAATGCCACACAGACCCGTACAGCTTTCTACTGGCAAATCCCACATGGCTCATGGCATGCAAGAAGTCATTCCACGCTACTTCGCCAGGTGTGGTGTTAGCAGATGGATCGAAGAATAGGATGCGGAAGACTTTCAGCGCTCGCGCATCTACTGGCACGTTCGCTTGTGGCGTCAAGCTGCTCTCGTCAGGAACGGGCGGCGTCTTGACGCCTGTGCTCTCGACTGGTAAGGCGTTTTGTGTGCGGCGAGACTTGGACTTGGACTTGACAGTCGCCGCCGCCGCCAGAACCTCCTTGCGAACTGACCCAGGTGTGTCAGCGCCGCCAATTGCCAAGGTGGAAAATGGTGCCGTGGGGACGTCAGGGGCTTGCTGTGATGTTTTCCCCGATTTTGCATCTTTACTGCTTATTGGCTCGACCCATTCTGGTGTCCGTTGGAGAATCGCGGGCGTTGGCAAAAGTCGCCTCCAACCCGGTCCGTCAACACTTCCGACTTTGGAAGTGAGCAAGTCATCGACTTTGGTCCAGAACTTGTCCAGATTGGCCTCGGCCGATCGGAGTGCCTCAACATTTGCTTTACTCCGTTGCCTTCCCACAGGATAATCAAACTTCTTGTCTGACGGGTTTCCGAAATCAGAGATCCTGGTTAAGTTGGTCTCATGGAGAGCCTCCATCATGAGCGCTGCAGTTCTGGTGCTTTGGGCAAACGCACGCTTGATGCCCTCTTCCCTTTCAACCAGGGCATTTTCGAACCCGTTGGCCCACGGCTGGTACACTTGAAGCTGTCTCAGACATTCGCCAACAATGGACAGCTCTCCGATGAGATAGGCGACGTATGGAGAAATTACATCCCGAGCTCTCTGGTCTGACTGCATCAGTCTTTCAAGCTCGTCTACCACAACCGGCAACCGGAACAGGAACAGGTTGTATTCGTCTTCCCACAGCGTTCGTAGGAGGAAGAAGATGGACTGTGCGATCGGGTCCATCTTGACACCAGGCTTCTCCCTGATACTGATCATCGTTGAGGTGGGGGATATGGGAACGTCGCGGACGAAAAATCTCCTAAACGGCGGTGAGGCGACAACCACTAATTTCAGTTGATCAAGCGGTCCTTTCGCTGTCTGGTGCAGATAATGACGAAACTTGAGGAGAGCAATCAAGTATTCCTCTGGAAGGTCATTGAGGGGCGATATCTGATCTGCATATTTCTGCTGAAGGGTCTTCAGGTTATGGGCTTGGTCCCGGAGCTGCGAGAACATCTCAAGCTGGAGACTAGCGCCGACCACGACGCCCCCGATGATTCTCGCCCACAAGGTCTTCTCTCGGGGAAACTTGGTAGTCGGATGCACATTGCCTTCGACATCCTTTAGCATCTCTTGCCGGTGCTCCTTGGCCTCAAACAGCTCTTCTGCAAAATAGCCTGGGTCCTCGCGCAGGGCCCAGGCATGCTGCTCGGCGCGTGCAGCTCGTCCAGCCAACAATGACTCAATATTGGCCAGGTCAAGTTTTGCAGGAACTCGGTACGGCGCTTCCTCCGCCAGGGTGGCCAGGGAAGTAAGGCCGCTTGGGTCCTCGTTTGCTTTCAGCGAGGGCTCGGGCTGGATAGGATACGTATGACTCGTCAACTGATCAGCTGGTATGTCATGGAGTATCTGCTCGCAGCAGCAGACAAGGAATGACATGAGACGATTCTGCGCCTCCAGGATAGCGAGCCCTTCTCCAGGAATGAACTGCTTGCGGGTGTGCATCCAGTCAAACGCGTCTTCGTGCTCATCCCAATTCAACAGTTTTCCGTACTCTTCATCGTTGGTCGTACCGTTGAGAAGCATGACGTGCCCGTTGAGAAATATGGGGACGAGTACCATTGACACATTGCCCAAATGCATGGCATCGCCGTCAGCTGCGGCAAAGACGGATGGATGGTTCCGCCCGCGAGCGTTGAGAAGCAGTGGGAGCGTCTTTGTCTTGCCCAAGTCTTCTTGGTTGATGTATGGCCATATGAAGTCGTCATGATACTGAGCAGCTGCGTCATGCAGTCGTTTGGGATGCTTACGGAAAGCTGCGAATTCCGGACGGTGTGTTGCGGGCATATTGGGCCAGGCCTCAAGCAAGATCTTGATGCGCTGCGTCCTCGTCTTTTTCTCCCAGCGTTTCTGAATAACGGCTTCGTGTCGTTCTAGTATAGCTCGCAGCTTGCGGTAATCGCTTGAAATCTCGCTGACTCTCTCTCTGGCTTGTCGGCGGACATCAGCCGGGGACATCCTCTTGGGAGGAGGCAGGCCTCTGCTGGCAAAGATGCCGAATGGATCGCTGTTGTTGTTCCAGTCCATGTTGTCGAACTCACTCACGTCGACGTCGTCCAATTCGGGATGCGGCTCGAAAGGGTCGAGCCTGTGGTTCCTGCGTGGCTGTAGTGGATTCATGCTGGAGAGGTCGGCGGGAGTGGCTGACCAAAGCACATGAAGTCAAAGCCCGTCGTTTTTTTGCTGCAATCGAGTGATGGAGCACGATGGTTCGAATCACATAGTCGCGAATCTGCGGTCAGACATGGGAGCTGAGGGCAGCCTGGCACTGGAGCGTCCCTCGGGCGATGTTTGCTGCTTCCTGTTTGCTTCACTTTCTTGGCATGTCTGTTCTTTGTTGCGTTCGGGCGGGACAAGGCGGGACATGGCGTTCCTAGACTAGACGGGCACGTGGACCAGCTCTGTCACCTTGAAATAAGTGTATAGTGGGTCGGAAGTATGTACATAATGTACCGAGTAACCAACCTACCATCACGCGCCAACCCGGTTCCTGGTGACTCTGACCAGCGACCAGCCTGTTATCACCTGTATAACAGTCTGTAACTCTTATATATATATCTGCACTGTTATACAGGAGCTTTCACTCTTACGAGCTGTCCCTAGGAACCACGTTGGCGCGCGATGGTAGGTACCTAGGTACTGTGAGTTGTACAAGCTCCAAGGTACCTAAGACTGACTCCATTCCGTCAACCCCTCGAAGTGACCGTGATTGGCTGTGGGAATCTGCCTCGTCTACCTCCCTGCCAGGATTAGCACTGGCGTCTACAAGTCCACTTTGTCTTCAAACTCGCTTTCCCCCATCGCAATACATTGCCGTCGAAGACCAAGTGCTTGTGGCATCCACATAAACCATGTCGCTGTGCAGCCTTCTCCAACAAGAAGACCTTCTGAAAGCCCTCAAGATGGCCTTCCCGCCATGTTGAGCTTTTCTGTTTCTTTGAAGACCCTTCACCTACGCCTGTGCTGCAGGTCAAGCCGGTGGAACAAGGCTCAGGCGGTCGCTATGTAAAGAGTCTTGTTTCGCGCATCATCATTTCATGGCGAAAGGCTATGATGCGACAGATACTTAACCATCCACATTACAGGTTTGTGTAAGTATTTAACCACCACTGGCTAATGGTTGATACGCTGACACTCTATAAGAGATTGTGCGCAGTTCTGTTTTGGCCGTCACCCCATCGAAACCATTGATTGCCTTGTTATACATCACGATACTAGGGGTACAATTGCAGCATATTTCGATGGAGACTCGGTCAGCCCGTTGTACTTTCGCCCTGTAGATCAGTTGTTACAGTTGCCTTATCCACGCATACTTGCGCTTCTTATTGCTACAGCACAGCAGCAAAGCGAGAACAATGGCGATGGTCAATGCAATTCTTACCTAGTAGGCGTTTGCCATACGCATTTATTTGTTTGTGCTCTAGCTGACCTCTCTTTCTCATAGTCCCGCGTACTGTTTTCGGACCCAGAGGATGAATCATATGCGACTCTTCTCCACCAATGTGTCGCAGTCTCTTATTGACGCGCTCAAGGCCCCAGCAACGAAAATGCCCACAGAAAAGTTGATCATTCGACATATTCTTCCTCCATATAAGCCCATGAGAACGTTTCGGCAGCGTCTCCACCATCTCCTCATGAATGCAGACTAGCAATACGGAGTATCCAGTTCTAGAGTACGCTATACCCCACTTACCGAGCGAGAACAAGACTTCTAATAATCCGAGCTTAACTGAAGACGCTCCAAAGACAGCAGCAAACTGCGATCAACAGCGAGGCAAAATTCACATATATTGTCATAGAACAGCATTGTAGGCCGATAAATACGTCGGCGATCCCAGGCACACACGCTTAAAGCGGTAAGGCAATTCGAGATATTGCTTCATTCCATGCTCATAGAATCATCAGAACTTTCTGAGTCTGTCCCAACCGGCTCTGCGTCGTCTCCCCGCCTGATTAGCGCTACAATATGGCGAAACAAGCAATTTCGACCTGCTGGCTGGGGGAGGTCCCACCAATGCGTGGAATCTGCCGCCTGGTAAATAGATCTACTAACCGAACATTTACTGTGGCCTGGCCACGTCGCAATTTTTGCGACAGAATTGCCGGGGTCACATAGAGGTGGGCGCCCAGCTGTAAATGTAATACGCCTGTGTACTCCGTATAAAGAAAGAACCCAAATGGTTTCAAGCATACCGGCAGTTATTTCACTGTTGCAATTGCATATCCCAGCTTGAAACGTCCTACAGCCACCCCGCTGACTGAATTATGCCATTCACGGTATCCAAGTCTGTTGCAGCGCTTTGCAGGGCTACGAAATAAATGGTAGCGGCGACATTGCTAATAATAGTGCCGCTCTAACTTGAAACCACATCTGCAGCTCCAGCGCGGCAGCAACCCACCGCAGTCGTAGTCATGGGAATGTTTCCTTCCGTAGCAAAGTCTCTAGCAGCATTAATGACATGGGAAGAAGATGTTCAAAGATAATGAAGCAGAATTGAAATACCGACGCAGAAGTGCCAGGAGGAAGGGACAATCCAGGCAGAGCAGCACCACATGTAGGGCCGACGCTAGAAACGGTGCCTCAGAGACGGCTCCCACAGCGGATGAGAGAATAATGTTGGTGGTGATCCTTTGGAGAACCTGCTCGTTCTGGCTCACCACCTCGCCGTATGTCACAATTCCCAGAAGAGGTGTGAAACCCCAGAGCCCGAGAGCGTTGCAGTCGATTATGCAGGTGCCCGTTGTAAGAAGCGCAGATTATAACAGCCATTATCCGTAGAGGTAGCTATATAAATCAGTATAACTACGTTAGACTACTCGGTAAGTAAAACAAGGAACTTTTATAAGCTATGGAGCTATATAGTAAATAAAGAGAGAAAGAAATTATAAGAGTTTGAGAGATACAGGCGGGCGTTTGCCAGGGGACGACAATCTCTTGGAGTCAGCCGCTTGAAGGGCGAAATATCCATTCACACGATTGCCCAGATCTTACAATCGCACCACGTTCTCCATCTGGGCTACGATGAATAACAGAACGAGAATGAGCGATCTATCTATGGGAACTTGTCAGACCTATAACTTTTTGACCCATGATTAGACAATGGATGGCGCGCGTGAGCCCAACTATGACGCAAGCAGATTCGATTACCCTCAAAAACTCATTTCCGAACGCATTCGCTACCGACATTAAAAACGAACGACGTCGAATTCGTTTCCTCAAGCCTTCAATTGCAATAATTGATCCTTTACATGGGCCTGCAAGCAGTCTCCCAGATCAGTTAACCGCTGTCGCACCTCGCCGACAGAAGATGCAGTTTGCTGCCCACCACACGGTTTCACATCCTGGCAACTGCGTGCCACTGCCGACTTCGCGTCGGGCCCCTCAACCACCGTCTCCATATCGTCGCCCTCCTGTGATGTCGAGGAATCTACCTCGGTCCGCACACAAGCAGTAGCCGCATCATCTCGTGCGGCATCCCCAGGCGGCATCCCCCCCCAATCGAACAACTCGATGTAACCCAGCGACAAGTCAACCGTGTCAGCACCATTCGGGCAAGGAAACAACTCACCAAGCGATGGGAAGGACGAGGCAGGCGGCGGACAATTGGCGGCGAGGAATCTGTCTATTTCAGCAGGCAACAACATATCTGGAGATTCTGCAAACAACGACGGCATCGGCACATCATTCGCCGCGCCCAGGATTCCAAGGTCGCTCTGCGGACTCTCGACAACCACGTCACTCCCCACGGAGTTGTTGCGGCCCATCCCCCGCGCAGCAAGATACTCCCGGTCCATCGCGAGCACCGACTCGACTTTTTCTTCGCTCCGCCTCGCCAGCTCGCTTGCCGTATCGGGGAACTGCGTCGCAAAGAGGCGGCTCATGTCATTGTACCGCGCAAGGCCGGTGCAGCCGTTTCGCCACGCGTTAGAAGGTCCGCCCCTGTCGTCGATTGCGTATTTTGTCTTTCCATACGCGTGCTGTGGTTGCGAAGCGCCTGGTGGGTTGTTCAATCTGCATGTCTTGTTGGCTGCGGTGTAGTCGTCGGGAATGATTTGCCCGGCCGATCTGTGGCTGTGGTGGTTATGTTTTGGCATGATGCTTCTTCGTGAGCCGAATTCGGGTTTTGTAATTATCTGAGAACTCGAGCTTTTTTTCTTTCCTTTCTTTCTTTCTTTCTTTCTTTTTTTTCCACTGACGGAAGTTGTAGAGAATAAGTCCAAGATTGACGGGGACAATGAGAATTGGATTTAAGGACCCAGATTATCAGAATGGGATTCATTTTGAGCAATGACGACTTTGCCATCCTTAGCATGAGAATGTGCGATGACGTTGCGTACTACCATCCCTGCGTCAATCTTGCACTCAGGGTGCCTCCCCATGGAAACCCGATCTTCATCTCATGGCCAGTCAGGAACCGCCATTGCAAAATCCAGCACCGCCAGGATACCCGCACAAGTGGCAAAACGGTGGCGAGGTGACGAACCCTTTCGCCATTCTCCAGACCACACATGGTCCCCGACGAATAACAGCTTGCCAGCGTGCTAAGCTTTGCTTTGTTTCCACTCGTTATCGATTATCGGTTATCGGTTAATCCGCGCGCCTGGGGCGAAATATCTAAACTCTTTGATGCCCAGAAGGCTCCACATTCGTACCGACAAGGATTATAAGCCAATTAAAACATTAGTGTAAGAGGTACTTCTCTGCCTTTACTAATTTATACTATAATATCATCAGTTCTAATAACGCTTCAAGTTGTAAAGGGCTACATCCTATATGTAAATGTTTTTGCAAGGACCGAAGGTCACTCAGGGTTACTCCTCCGAGTTATAGAGAAAAGTGGGTCGGTACGAAAGTCTAGCCCTTCTGGGCATCAAAGAGAAACTCTATTATTATAGAATGCTAAAGCTTGACGCTCCACGGCATTTAACTGCCTAACTAGAAGCAGTACGTACTTATCGCCACCTGCTATGCAAGTGACCCTCCCAACACTGCCTCATAGGATTAAATCACAAGGAACTTTGCGAGCTTGCATGGATGGTGAGCTTGCTGGCAAGGGGTGGTCAATTTAACCCGGCCTTGCTGCCCGCTCTTTTGTTGGTCCGGAAGTTGTTTAAATTGACCCCCTTCTGGCTGGCCGACCATAATGCCCTCGGATTTGCAGCAACTAGGTGCTTGCCAATAGCCAATTACTACGTGGGAATTTGTGATAGGTGCCCCAGCATCTCCGCAATATATATGCATGCGTACTTGGCATTCACAGCGTTGTGGGTGCAATATAACCTGAGATCTCTGCGGCGTTGTGAATAAGTGAGGGCAAAACGGGGTTAATCATTGCATCACGGAACAGTAGTGCGAAATGTATTCGGCGAATGGACTACAGGATGCACCTCTGTCTCACGAATGCACTAGCTTTTTTTGGCTCATAAGTAATGGAAGACAGCAGACTTTGCACTGCAGATGGTTTTGCTCTTCTAAAATACCCTCCGACAACAGGCGGCGCGGTCATTATCAATTTATCTTGTGAATAAATGCATATCCTCAATAACGCCTGGCATGCATTTCCCATTTCATTCCGGAATCGCGAAAACTCCATATTCAAAATTGAGGCAACAATGCCCCATAACCGTGCATGTCTGAATAGACTTTTAAATCACTTGCCCAAGAGAAATCCCTTCTAAGTCAATCCACACATAGTGTTCCAGCGTTGTTCCATCATGTTCATCACTATACCGACATTGGGGATACGTCCCCTGGCCTTACAAATTTTGCGTCGGTGTCAAGTCTGACCTCAATTTTCTGCGCTTCGGTGGCTGCTCGTCTCTCAATAGTGCATACGGCAGCGATTGCAAGTTATTTGGCAACAGCCTCGGCTGCCGCACCTCATTCGACAGAATGTAGTTATAATCGAACTGAGGCCACAAGCAAGTGCCCCAAGGCTCTATCGACTCCGTACCTAAGCTCGTTACTGTGGCGGTATCTTCGTCAATAGAGGGCGTATGTATTGGGCTGCATGTTGTGGGTGTGCGGCAGGAAGATAGCGAAGAATGGTCGTCTGATGTTGAAGCTGAGTCGCTGTTTGTTGGAGAAGCATCTACTGCTGTATAGCCGTAGGAATCTATAGACGTTGCGCTGCCAGACAATTAGTTTCGTGAATCATCGACACGGGGATGGGTAGACCGGTGAATACCTTAGTTGCGCTGCACTCTGCGTCCAAGGCACAAAAGATATCTTTGAATTATGGCCGTAGTCGACAACAGGCAGTACAGGGCCATGTCGAGTGTGCTTCCAATAATTAGGCACCGGCGGCAATAACGTTGGCGTCCGTAGTTCATGTGTGCTTGCTGGGTTCGTAGTTCGGGATGCATATATACTTGCGCGGCAATCGGGGTATATTCTCTCCTTCTCCTCGGACGACTGCGGCAGCAAAGAGGCAGAGACAAGGACATTTCCCTGCCAGGTTTTGACGGAGAGGAAGTGATCCTCCATCTTCTGGGAGTGTGCTGATTGCAGAAGATAATTGACGTGGCGAATATTTGTTGTATAAGACGGCCGGGTATGAGGAGAAGCGGATTACGGACGGACTTTGTTGGTGGTATCGAAGGAGGTAGACAGGAGTTGGAAACGGACAACTCAGGAGCGAGCGGCATCGATTTACCTGTCGTCCCGGTGCGTAAGCAGTGGACCTGCACTATCTGCCCTGCCCATGGAAGAAGGACCCTTGGAAGCCCTGCATTTGCTCACTCGAGGAACCGAACAAATCTGATGGTGGATGGGAAAATGGATGGAGTAGGACGGTGGGCATGGGCGAGTACCCAAAATTCAGTCATGCGTTTTTGAAACCCGATGTTTGGCCACTAGGTTCAGTCGAGTCTATATCTCACCCGACCGACCATGCGGAACCTATGATGAGCTCTGTCTGACCTTAGCCTGACCAAAATGTGGGACTTTGTGGCGTACTGCAGCTCTTCTAATTGGCCTACTAGAGCTTGGACTTACCAGGATTTATAAGCTCTTAGCATCATAAAATTGCAAATAAAGAGAAAAGTTAAATAGTACTATAAAACGAATTTATAGCCGGTTGTTACTCACATCTCAAGGTGAGTCAACAGAGTTGGTACGGTAATATCCTTGAATTATTGTTCTAGGATCTTCTGAGATATTTGAGCCAATCACGTTAAAAAGAGTAAGATTAAATTTACCTTGTTCTCTCACACTTCAGTCTATAGTACCCACAAGATCATATAAGTAATTTTCACGTATTGTCACGGAGTAGATGACCCGACCATGACATGTTGTGGGCCCTGCTCTAGCATATAGCTGTTGGAATTAGCGACAGCGAGCGCCCTGATTGGTGGAGATAGGTCGGATAGGTAGTTGACCCGAGAACCCGAGAACCCGAGCTTGATGACCACAAAAACCCCCTCATTTAAGGTGACAAGAAGGGTTCCTGCTTTATCAGGACATCCATAGTGGACTCTCGAAGCCACAGAAGCTGCTGCCATTTACTCCTCTAAAGCAGAACTCTGTTAGCTACATCGCCGATTCGGCCACCGAAGGACCCTTCAATTTAACCGCTCATTAAAGTGCTCTAACGAGCAGGCCACGAAGTCAACAGTCAAGCAGTTACGAAGCCCGTGAAGGCGTGTCCCCACTGTCAAATGAACGCAAAGGTCTAAGGCAGGTTCAAAGTCACGCTAAAGGATGAAGACTATGAATTCAACTACGAAATCATCGTTGACATTATGCAGCTGGATAACAGACCGTGACAGTGGGATCAGGTCTCCATGGGCTTCTCAACTACTTGACTGTTGTGGCCTGCTTGTTAGAACACTTTGGTGAGCTGTAGAATTGAAAGATGGCCGAATCGACGATGTAGCGGATGGAGTTCGGCTTCGGGGGGTGGAGAGCAGCAGCTTTTGTGGCTTCGAGAGTCCCACCCAGTCCGTTAAAAGGTTTTTGTGAATGGGGGTACTGCTGCTGAAGGAAATATAGGTATATAAAAGGAGAGGGAAAGAGTAGGTAGCTAGCCTCAAGGAGAGGTGGTGTGAGTTTCTCAGGGAACCTCTTGATATAACACAAAGGGATTTTTTTTCTGACTGCCAAAAAGAAGCAGATCTCGAGCTTGCCATTCAACTCCGCCGGGAAGGGAAGCTAACAACACCGGGCAAGCCCTTCGAGCAGTTAGACCAAGCAGAACTTAATGCTCTATAGGCTCGCGATGCCTTTAAATTTGTGGAACTCATTCCAACCGCTCACGGCCAATAATGCATCTTCAAATCTCGTATGGTCTGTGAAGTGAAGGGCAAAGGAAGAGGCACCGTACGAGAAATCAAGGTTCGCGATACAAGGCCACAATGATGAGCGGAAGCAGCTAATCTTGACCTAACCCCCAACTATCCAGCGGACAAGCCAACAAATTATCGTGGCTTTAGCACCCTCACTCCTTTAAAGAGGCCTCTTCCTCTGGATTCTGTTAATGAATTTATTTGCCGTATCAGAGCCCTGGCCTGGCTGAATTCTGCTGTTGAAGGTCCCGATGCACCTGTGTCAGGCAGGATCACTCTGAACGTTACGTCAGTGTGACGTTCCTCGGAAACGAAGTATGTTGACGAGGGTGTTATCTTCTGTGAGCTTTGGCTTGGCTTTACTGTGAAATTGGCTTTCTTAAGCTCTGCTTCTTCACGCTCGATGAAGCTGTTGTCGCTGAGGCCCAGGATATCATCGGTCTGCATGCCGATGATGCTAAAGCGACTGCTGTTGTCATCCGTTACAAGTAGGCACGGGTCCTAGGTGGAAGTAGTCACGTTTAACTTTTCACGATGGTGGCGAAAGTAGGTTGACCGTCAGTGCGTTCCTGCTTCGGCGATGCTGTAGAGGGGCTTGATGACTTCCATCACTGTGTCTCAGCATAGACAAGGAGGACTGCATGGTCGAAAACCTTCTCATTCAGGGTGTTCCTGTTGATCAAGTTTTCCAACACCTCGTTCGGTGATGTCTTCGTCATTGCATTAGCAGTGTTGTCCTTGCCGTTGATTTAGCGAATCTCGCAGATCTAGCGGTGTTCGTACGACTCTTGCAGGGCCATAATAATTATTATAAGCCACTTTTCCTTTGTTGTGCTGAGCTTAGTAAGGCATTTATACAGCGATAGTAAGCATATACAGACTACATTTAGAATTTCCAGAAGCTATAGCCTACTTACTACAATGGTCAGTGTATTGTTAACTGTGTAGGCTATATTAGCACCTTAGACCATCCTATATCTAGGGCTTCCCTTCCCTACAGATAGCTTCAATCAATCAACGAGAATCACAACAACCAGTAAGCACTACTGCTCACACCTGTTCCCTTGGTCCTCCCAGCAATAGCGTTTGGTATAGCAATAATATTGTTGAAGATCTTTTAACAAAAATTTGTGTCTTTATTTCTTTTTTATATCTTTTAATTGTCTGAGACTTTTCCCTTTAATGAACTAATTAACTTTTCCCTATGTTTCGCGACTGTACATAGACTAAGAGATTATATATATCTGTCACGAGCACTTCGGGCCACAGGGGCGCGAAGACGGGCGCAGGACTGGCGGAGCCAAGAGAGCAAGGGCGATAGCTAGGCAAGGGCTAAGCCCTCGCTGTGTATAAGCAGTAAGCCTATAATATATATATAAAGGACTATAAGATTGTAGACTTAGGGGATAGAGGCTAGAGATTAAAACCTTTAAGCACCTAACCCTAGGTAGCGCCTTCCTATCTACAACCTCA
>KQ061760.1:0-10459 GCA_001008035.1 Atkinsonella texensis
CATGCCACAGAGGAGAAGCCACCATGATTCAAGTGCAACAGGCAATCTTCTTTATTATCTGTTTGCCTGTCATTGCTCGCTTACCTGTACTCTATGATTGTCTGTCGGCAAGAAGCGGTCAGAAGATGGTGCAAGTTTGTCTCGTCGTCTCCCGGGGCAGACGAGGTCGAGTTGAGCAGTTGACCGCTGGGAGGGCGAAACGTGACGGTCGATCAAGAGCGGGAGGCTGGAAGAGAGCTCGCAGAGATGCCCAATCGCCCTTCGGAGAATCAGGGAAGAGAAATAATGATTCTGAAGCTCACGACAGAGCACTCGAGCTTCTTTTTGTTTTCCTGACCAGACCAAGCTGGCGAGAACGGAAGGTGGTGGTTGTGAGGGGGGGGGGGGCGTGGTTTGGATGGTGAGAAGAGGAAGAGGAGGAATAGAAAAGTGAGGCGCGAGTAACGGGAGGGCGAGGAAGGGGGAGGTGAGAGCGGCCAAGAAGGGAGGCTAAAGCAAGACAAAGCGAAATGAGGGCAACCAATGTACTCCGTAATAAGGAAACTCAGGCCAGGGCAGGACGGGCAGGACTGGGCGGACAGGACCAGCGGGGACCACTTTTCGAAGGGCAGTCTCCGTGGCCAGCTGCTGGCCAGCTGCTCGCTGGGCTTTGGCTATCTGATCCAGTCGCGTCCAAGTCGAAGACGCGCGATAGGGCGCTGCGCTGCGAGCGCCTGAAATGGCAGGACGCAGGGGGTGCCAGACATGATTACGCGAAGGGCAACGAGTTCTGGCTGGTGCCCAGCGTTCTGCCCAGCTACGCCTGTGCATTGCCAGCTACGAGCCTGGATCAGCTGGCATCCCATATTGCATCACGTATTCCCATTGTTTCAACGTTAATTGTTATTATTAGCAGCCGCGATAGGCTCTGGGGTCCAGGGCGACTTCCAACGCTCGTGCGCCCGCGACGAGGCACAGCATCGATGAAGATTCCTCCATGTGCCGCACAATGGCAGCCGCCGTCGGCTCTCTCTGTACGACGCTTCTGAGGAGGGAGCATGACGCATTTCCTTTCGGCAAAATACGTTGGTCTCGATGCGACGAAGCCAGACGAAACAAGATGGGCGGGGTTCAGAAACGGCCGTCTGGGCACCAACTGATACCACCAGTTCAATCCAATGAATGCAACGGTGCCCTGGTCGTGTGACGCAGCCTGATTGATATCTTACATATCTATCGTAAGGACTTCTGCCGCCCTCGGAACACAGTGCGCCTGACGGCGCGCCCTGGCTTGCCAAGACACATGATCCCTTCCTTGGCCGAGTCAGCTTACCGCCCGTGTTGGCCCTGGGCGCGCGGGAGGAGTGGCGCACGCACTGGTGCAGAACAGCGGTGGCGAATACCAGATGGGCTTCCAGCGCTTCCAGCACATCAAGCACGCGTAAAGGCGGGCCATGCGTACGGAGTAAATTGTCTTCCTGGACAGAGGGGCCAGCACGGAGTACTCCGTACGAGACGACCCATTCCGTTGTGTCCATTGGAGACAGATTTCTGGAGACGAGTCCCGCAACTCGTTGCCCAAGATCAAACAGACAGGTTGTTGTGCGCAGCCCAAGTGGATCCCGGATCATCTGCTCCATCCAGGGCAGGCGATTATCCGATTTCTCCTCGTCTCCGTGTCATTTAGAGCGCGCCCTTGTGCCCGGTCACCAGCCGTGGCTGTTGATTTTCTATTTTTGGCCGCGACGCCGCCTCACAACGCCGCAGAGCATGTTGGCCGATCACGCAGGATTCTCCATCATGATACCTCGCTGCCAGCATCTCTGCGCCTTGTGAAAGTCATGAATAGTGAGTGAGTGCTAATTCTGGGGCTCGGGGGGAAAAGGAGCAGTGGAATTCCCGGCCCAGCAGCGTGGCCTACACAGTTTGATCTCCATGCGAGGCTGAGGGCCGACGCAACAAAAGAATGCGGTCAAGATCAGCTTGCGAAGTACACATGATGGACCGGTGCATGCAGAGTCAGCCAGTTCTACAGCAGGCCAGGACGAGACCATTTACAAGAAAGAAACGGTCCGGTTCCGAACGTGCAAACGGCGGCAATTCTCCAAGGTGCCTCGGCGCCGATGTGCTTAAGAGATGCCAGATCGCACGACATTGAAGCTCGTGCAGCTGCGCAACAACGCAGACCAACGCCCCCCTGACGCAGAAATTCCACAGAATGCATTTCCGCGGACCGGCCCCCCGATATCGGTGTCTACCCCATGTATGTCTAGATGGCCATGGCCATGGCCATGCTGAAAGTTTCGACGCTTCTCCCGTCTACGATGCGCCTGTGAGAACTATTGCGTCGTGGCACGAGATCGATGGCAGTGAGGGGGCACTGGGTATCCAACCGCGTTTTGGACGCGAGATATGAAACATGTTAAAATCATCAGGCCCGTAAAATTAAGTATTAAAAATAAGACAGCTATAGTACGGTCAGGCCCGTATTCAGTACCATTCACACAAAATACTCAGCCACGTGTCCGACATACACTCACGTATATAATGTCACGTACTCAATGCCACATAACATGAATAGTTGTAATTATCCCATCCCAATTCGTGCCAGCACTGCATGAGGCAAGGCCCCATAATGTAACACCGTGTGCCTAGTCGCACCCTAACCAAAGAACCATGAAATACCACACAAGATGCCGTACAAACCACACATAACATAATCAGTGCCATACGACATACAGCTCAGAATCACAGCAAAGCATGCCAAGCACTACAAGACGGCAAACTACACCAGAGACGCCATGGCTGCCTTTGTACAGAACGCATCTGCTGGACCGAGCGCCAGAAGGTCAACATGTCCATCGAATGCACTCACAAGTAATCGTTTGCTGCCAGAAAATATATGCCTACAAAGATATTCGTGTTATGCTATTCCACGCGTTTACTTGCCCAATGCAGCTTGTCAACCACAGGTTGCACACTGACCTACAGTGGCGACGCGAGCCGTATCTAATTATTCTATTTTTCCAAAACATCATGCGCCGGCACCACAATATGCAAACTATCCTCAACGACAAAATTTATTCACGGCCCTCTCCAGTCAGGAGGAGGTTCCTGTCCCCAAGGTCCTGGGCGGGGTCCTGGTTCACATCTATAGCCGTATGGCCCAGGCGGCATTCCCACCTGTTGAGGGACCCCCGGGCTGTATCGTGGAGGTGGCGCATTTGATGCATAGGCAGGCCGATAAGCCGGGCCGGATGGTCCCTGCAGCACGGCCTCCAACTTGCTTTCCAGTGCTTGACTGGTCTTGTCTAACCACTTCTTTGCAGCAGACGTGCTGAACAGTGATCTAGTGGACATAGAGCTCGATCCCGGACGAGGGGGACACGCTGGTGGCCGGGGTTTATAATATGTTCTAGGCGGAGGAGGAAACAGACTTGTGTCTATGGGACCACCGCTGAATCCCCCATACTGAGGCTGTGGTCGTCTTAGTGGAGGCGGAGGGACTGGTGTTGCGGGTACAAAGGAAGGATCAGGGGGCATGGCGTGGGATGCGTAAATGGGCTGCACTGGATATGGCGACGCTGGAGGTGGCGAATACGGCGGGTGTTGATGCTGATAACCAAGTGGAGGCGGTTGTGAGCCAGGTCGATTATCATTTGGGAAGGGATGCGCCGGTGGTGGCGAGTACGGACCGTGTCCCGGAGACGCTGATGCTGAGTATGGGAACCGCGCCGGTGCCGAGTTGGCATGTTGGTAGTGTGGTCCCTGGTAGTTTGGTTGCGGGCTTGGATGAGGAGAAGGCGTGCAAGTTAGTTGGGGGATGTCATACGGAGAGGCCAGCGATGGCGCAACTTGAGGCGGATGGCTGGGATGAGTAGGTGTCGGGGACGGCGTGGGCAGCCCTGGAGATGCCTGGCCTTCTTGTGTGGACTTCACACTAGCAGGAGGAAGTTGAGAAGGAGACGGAACCAGGGACGGGGATGAAGGAGGTGGTGTTGTAATTGCTGGCTCTGATACTGAGACTGTCGTTGCTTCAAATGAGGTTGTCTCCTTCGTGGGAAGCGGCGGTGATGACGTCGGAGAATATGGGTTGAAGTTAGCATGCCCTGCACTAGACATAGCCAATGTTGCGACAGGTTCCGCCTTCTCCACGGGAATCGGACTACCAGGGTGAGAACCAGGGTGGAAGGGCAAGGGAGAATGATGCGGCGCTGCCCCCATATCCGTGGGCGAGGATTCAGATGATGGCCTGTAGGGGCGATAAGACGCTGCTGCATGACCTTGTGAAGCCTGGACGAAAGACTCGGCTCTCGCGGATAGAGGACTGCTTAGCCCTCCAGCAGATATGTCGTGCCGTTCTGGCGGCGGATAATATGGCTTGATAAATGCGGGCGAGGTATTCGTGACGGGAACATCTTCTGGGGCCTGGGACATATCTGACGCTTGCTCATGCTCAGCATCACCAGCATTAGTGCCCAAGTCTAACGTGACGACTTTGCGAGTCAATCCGTTCATAGCCAGTGATGATGCCCCTTGCTTTTGGGCAGCGGGATATATTGTGGCACTCAACCCGGTCTCCTCGTCGGCAAGCATTGGGCCATGATACGGCCACGGGTTGGCTTGTTCATCCTTTGAAGGGTTTTCGTCGTCCTTCCCGTCACCGTTTCCATCGTCAACCTGTCCCCGGCATGGGTCAGGAGGCTTCAGATCCTGTTCCAGATGGAACGGCCAAGGATTCGCCTGCACTGTGTCCCCCGCTGCCGCCGTCTTCGCCGTACGTTTGCCCGGCTCGTCTTGGATACGGGTCGGAACGGCCTCGGCGGGCATCTCAAAGGCCAGGCCGCCCTCGGGAGCAGCCACGGAGCCATGGAGGGGAGCAGTATCGAGCTCGGCGACGAACAGGGGCGGTCGATAACTTGCTGTGTGTTGTTCGTAACGATGGGACATGGCGTGCGTAGAACTGCCGCAAAGATCTCAAGGGGTTGCACCCCCCCTGTTTGCGTCTAATCTCCAGGGAGTTGGTTATGCTTGTCGTCACGGTTTCAATCGTTGCAACCCGGCCGTGTATCTGAGATGTCAAGGCAAGTTGAGCGCACTCCACCACGGCTTGCGAGCCTGATGTTGTTGAGTTGGATCGGATCGAGTCGAGATTGAGGTTGAGGTTGAGGTTGAGGTGAGGCTGATCTGGTGCCATCATTTCCAGCCGCACCAACGTTCGCAGGGCAGGCAGGCAACCTTTGAGATTGACCTCGTGCTGTTCGCTGACTAGCCCCATCGGCTGCCTGCTCCCCTCTGGCCTGTTGTGGATCCCCCTCGTCCTCCCCATGTTCTTCGTATGCATGTGAGGGGCCAACACACCACCAACTGCAATGCAATACATGGCGATGCGCCTTACGGTCCTTAGACAGACAGGACTTGCTTTTTGTCGCCGTTCCTTCCTGCCATAATGCCGTAGACTTACGGCTTTTAATTGGCCTACAGCTGTCTTCGACCAACATCTCGCTCGTATTCTCACGTTAGGTTCTGCTTCTTAGCTCTGTAACATCATCTATTAATCTTTCTCGATTCTTTTTTTTTTTTTTTTCGATCCAAGCCGTTGTAGTAATTTAATGGCCCATAAAATATCAAGTTGATGATTATGTACGTCGAACATCTTTTTCTTGTTTCCATATATTTTCATCATTGGTCCAAGTCCAGCCAAACATATGCGCAAAGAATATTCCAATCAGAGCAATGCATTGCGGCAGGATACACAAAGCATTCAAACGCATCCGCTGTGCAAAGATTCATCTGGCTTTGCTGTGAATACAGAGTGCCAGTCCTAGCAAGCGAGAGGGTAAATGCCCTGACTCTCAAGGAAATCGTTATCGGAATATGCAGGATGCAACAAAGCATAAACGGAACAAGACTGAGCTACCGCAAATCATTCGACCGCAAGGTGAACTCGATAGGCAACGGCACCACCAAAATGCATAGATCTGGACAGGAGCGAGTCCTGGCGAACAGTCGCATAAGCCAATGATGCTTGTCGATAGCAAAGGTGAATGGGCACATGCAAGGAATGTCGTTTCTTTTTTTCTTTCTTGAAAAAGTCCAGTACATGGAGAAGAAATTACACGAGACGGGCTCAACGCGGAGATTTTGCGATAGTAAAGGCGGGCTTCCGGCCTCATTCGTCATTCGTTGCTTCTCCACGTCGTCTTCTATCGCCCCATTTCCGCTTCCCAACTCGAGTTTCATAATGCGGAGCAAGAGTGGCAACATCTTGCATTGTAGCTTCAATGGCCGCTTTCGTTTTATTGCGATAAGTGTCCACTAGAGGATTTTCATGTTAGTCGCACATCCTTGGTAATATGTTCGACTTGCGTTCGAAATGATGCTTACATGCGCGTTGAAGAAACACTGTCCTGCCCGCGAAGACACGGCTTTGCAGCCACGCCATCCGATGAGCCAAATCGTTCAGTTTCACCTCCTTTCCGCGGGACCTCTTCCTCATCCGAGGCACTGCGACTTCGGTAATTTCTCCATTCCCCATGTTTACCTTCACTGCTTGACTGGTGGATTTAGCCATTGCGCGACGACCCGGATCCCTGCCCTCGGTCTCCTGAATGCCATCGTCAGAAAGGTCGTCCGAGAAGAATTGAGATCCAGTGGCGCTAGGGGGAGGGCTTTGCATTTCTCGAGGGAAATAACTTCGCGGGAAAACGCTTGCGCCTTTTCGGAAGCTGTCGGGGATCTCGTTGGTGTCGACGCCGTCAAGGGTAACTCGAACTCGAAGCCTAGAGCCCCGCATGTTGTCATCTACGAGTATAAACTTTCGTTTCTTAGCTTCGAGAATGTTGGGGAAAAGGCCCTCGGGTTCATCAGCGATACGTCGATTCTGCTTCCGTGCGACAATTGCACTTCCACTAGCCCTAGGTGCCATGTGAGACAACGGGCCGCCTTGAGTATTGGCAGGGTAGTTTGGGCCGACATAGCCGGTAAAGACATGCGCAGGTCTCACATCGTCACCCCCAGCATGAGGACCATGAGCGGTAGGACCATGAGAGGTTGTACTTTGATGGTGGTGGTGTTGACCTTCGTAAGCATTGTCATGGCCTCATAGAATTTGTTAGCTGAGAATTCACTGCTTCGATTGAGCAAGGCGGAATAACATCTTGGATTTAGAAAAGCAAGGGGGTGCAGGCAACGGCAAGCGACTTGAAATCGACGAAACAATAACAGAACGTGTCTTTTTGCCTTGTCTCTCCTTTTGTCTCGCATCTTCTTCTTTCGTCTCATAAACAACGGTTTTGGTAAGACAGTTTTGACTGCCTGTAAAGGTAACTTTTATAGCCATTTAGGCACAAATTGAGCTCGTCTAATCAAGAGTCGCATTAAAGAAGCAGCAGCAATGCAAAAAATTTGGCAGCAGCGCACCTTATGCGACTTTTATGGTAATGTACAGGATATTTTTGCAGTGATATCGGTCTTGCAGAGGACTTCCACGGGCTAGGATAGATTCTACTACCTGCCACACACTCGAAGTACTTCAGGTCAAGTGGTAAATTCGGCAGACACCATGAACCGTCATGCCACACACAAATGTCGGGGGAAAAAGGCCAAGAAAAAAAAAAAAAAAAGAAGAAGAATGAGCCGACACAAAAATCAGAACAAGACAATGAAAAAGAAATACGTTCTGCAAATAGTACAACATCCGTTCCCAACCAAGCAGAAGATAAGGCCGGAAGAAAGCAAGAGAACACAATACATAGTGAGATCGAAGAAATCCGCCTGCGAGGGCTTACATAGTTATCGACAGCGTCAAGTAACTTTTGTTTTCGGAACATCAACGAGGGTGCGTGTAGGAGAGTTTGGTATCATAAGCAAAGCAACACAGCAGTAGGCCGGGGGGCAAACCCATGCAGTGTAATTGTGCTGCTCAGGCAAAATAATCAAAAGCAGGGCAAATGCGACAATCTAACGTCACATCTGAGGATGGAACATACCGACTTCATCTCCTCCACCGGGTGCGCCTCCATCATGAGCCCCGGCATGATGGTGCATAGGCTGACCCATGTTACCCATCCCAGGCTTTCCCATCGGCGGTGCCCCATGCATAGGTGCAGGAGCCGCTGGGATTCCTGATGGACCGCTGGGGCCTGGCAAGTGTGGAGCACCTGGATGCGGCGTGGGTGTGCCTTGCACTTGCTTCCGATTATTCATTTTTGCCATGCGGCGCACTCGTCGACTTCGAAGACGGGGATCCTGGTTGCTGTTTCTCCAGCTGTCAACGGCTCGTTGAATCAGCCCTCTCTTACCACGCAACGGTGGATTTAATTGTGCCAGGGCCCAGCCGACACGATTGCAGTCCGTCTCGTACATCAACCGGTTGCCACGATATTGGTCTTTTGGGCAACACGCTCGAGGATACACGCAGTTCTCCTGTTTAAATTCAGGAGACAACTCATCGGTAGAGACAGACTCGACGTCGCATCGAATGGTATACTCCATCTTGACACGATCTCGGGAGTACTCGAATGCAATCCACTGAACACCATTGCCATCTTGTCTCACCACTAGTGGGGTGGTCGCGGGAATCGGGCCCGGTGCAGCGTTTGGGTTAACACCGGGAGCTGTGTTACCTGGGCTCTGCAGCTGAGGCGCACTTGGTTGGTGCTGCTGGTTCTGTGGCATGGGAGACGACTGGGCCGGTTTCTGAAGCTGAACTGGAACTTGAGGTTCGATTTTGGGTCGGGGGCTGCCCGACATGCCGGCTTGAGCATGCTGCGCCGCGTGCTGGGCCATTTGGTTCTGAGGCGCAGTATGCGACATCATCATGTTGGGCTGAGAGGTCATCGATTGTTGCGGGTGATGACCATGCTGGGCGTACGGAGAAGCGGTGGGATGGTGAGGCATGGGTTGGTAATGCGATTGTGGTTGATAATACATAGATTGCTGAATGTGCTGAGATGGCGGCTGGCCATATAGGCTCCTATGCTGATCATGTTGGGACGGCGAGGCTACCGAGGCAGGCGAATTGGATTGTGGTGTGTGATACGACATGGGAGGGTATGGCGGACGAGGCATTTGCGCGGCGGCCATCATGTCGGGAGTATCTGCATCGTTCAAAACGAAAAAGGTTGGCCATGTTAGCCTCTGTGCCATTCCAACATTATGCCAGCAACCAGAGGCACCAAGAGCCAGCGGTACAATGAGTGAAGAACAACAAGAAAAACCTACCTGCGGATGTGTATCCGCTGTTGGCACCTGGAGTGCTGTACGGACTGGGATGACTGTAATAACCCAAATTGTCTTGAGTACCACCCGCCTGGTTGCCGGTTTGGTAGGCTTGCGACAGAGAATGGGTAGAAGTGTATGCGCTTTGCTGGTGTTGAGGCGGCGGAGGCAACGAGTGATGCTGCTGCTGCTGCTGTTGTTGCTGGTGCTGCTGGTGTTGCTGATGAGCCTGGTGATGATGCTGTTGATGCACAATGCTTGATGGTCGCGAATGCAGATGGTGTTGCTGGGAAGGAGGCGGGCCCTGTTGCTGATGGTGGGGGTGATGCTGCATAGAGGCAAGAGGCATCAGTAAGACATGGACGATGAGGTGCTTGAACAAACGATAGAGAAATCGACGTGAATTTAAGAACGCGTTGGTGTTTTATTCCCCCTGGCCTGGTCTGGTGTCAAGGTCTGGGGAGCAGTGGTGGAGTGGGCCGTCATCCCCCGGTGAGGACTGGGATAGAACGGGTGAGGCGTGCTAGACCCGGCGCAACTACGCTGACGAGGTAACCCTGCGCTGTTTACGCTTGCGTGAAGCGAAGCTCCTAATATCTTGAGGACAAGGGACACTGTGGGCAAGTGGACGAACCGCTCTCCCAAGGTAGTAATTAGGTAGAAGGAGGGTGAAGGGAAGCAGCAGGGAGCAACGAGTCTTGGGCCTCTGAAAGTACTAGGAGACGCTAAGAGAGCGAGACGAAAAGGCACAAAGCAGATCAGAAAGGAGCTGCGTAGGATTGAAGGTGGGTTATTGAAATGGGCTGACCATGTACCGTTGCTCTGAGCAAGCTCAACAGTCTCTTGTAGCTGCGCCCGCGAGGCTCGCAAAAACTTTTGACTCACAAAGACAGGAGACTGTTTTGCGAGAAAGAAATAGAGTTATCAAGCAAATGCTGGAATGGGCTTTCAGACGCTTGACGGTTGGTGAAAAGACAAGGAAGGGTGGCCCAAGTCAGAAAGAGCGGGAAACAGGAGTATCAGGCAGACTTCAGAGGGTCCCACGGCATGTACTCCGTACGTCAGTCAGTGTCGTATGCGTCTGTCTGGACCAGTCGAGCAAGAAAAAGAAGGTGAGGAAGGAAGCCAAGAGTTCAAACAGCTGCTCCGAGATGAAGAGATATGACTTCCATGTGCCTTTTTTTTTTTTTTTTTAAAAAAAAAAAAAAAAAAAAAAAAAAAACCCGGGGGGGGGGGGGGGGGGGGGGGGGGGGGGGGG
>KQ061760.1:25354-53330 GCA_001008035.1 Atkinsonella texensis
GGGGGGGGGGGGGTTTTTTTTTTTTCTTTCCCCCTTTCCTCTGTGCTATGCGAGCCGTCGGACATTTCAAAACAAAAAAAAAAAAAAAAAAAAAAAAAAAAAAAAACTCACACGCCATGGTCAACCAACCCACCAGCCAGCCAGCCAGCCTGTCCCGTTTCGGGCGGTGCCCTTTCACCCGGGTCGGAGGTTCCTGGAGGCGGGAGTGCTTCCCCGGGACCACAGAGTCCAGGAAAAAAAGGTGGATTCGATGTTTGGCGACGTTGTTGAATGATGGGGAGCGGGGTTATCGAGCTTTGTCGGCCTGTTGGTTTTGACGAAACCAGCTAAATCGCCAGATGCGCGACAGGCCTGCATCTTGACCTGTTCTCCCCCCCCCCCCCCCCTTAATGACTCGGGGTCGGGATCTACGTCGATGGCTGCAGATGCTGGGGCCTGGCCTCTTTTGCCGTTACTCGTACCAGACTGTATCGTGCAAATCGTGCCACCACCCGCCTTGGGAAGCGTTGGGAAAGGATTGGCAGCAATCGCGCGCAAGGAGGGGGCCGTATGGATTTGGCGACTAGTGTTTCGGACAGATTGGCTTGCTCTAAATATATACGGAGCATACATATACATACGCATATACACATAGAGAAAAAAATTAAAATCATTTCAGAGTCAAGGATTTGCCCCATGCAAGCCAGATTGCTTCTGCTCCCAACCCAACGTGCCACGCCCAAACAAGCCACGCCGGGCATATGCACAACGACAACTTGCTACAAAGCACGTATCCCGTACATTCTGTGTACGGAGCGGTACTCCGTAGGTACCTACGTCCCCAGGGCAGCCCTCGCCGAAGCAGCCGAGTGACTGTGATTGGCTGTGGCAATCAAAACAAGGCACGCGCTCCGCACACAATCAATCGCAAGTACTCCGTACACCTTACTTCCATCTACTCCGTACATGCACATGGTTCCATCCACCCCTTGTTGCCCTTCCCAGGGGTAGAGGGCGGATATTTCAGAGCCTGGTGTCCTCCATGGCCTTGCCTGCATGCATGGCATGGCACACGCATGGCTTCTTACCAGATTGTCGGGCTCGTCGGGATGCAAAGTTGGACGGTGATTTGGGCAAAAACCAGCCTCCCATGGGGCTCCCTCGGAGCGGGTCAGTCCAGGTAGAATGTACGGATGTGCTCCGCAGAATGGCTTGAGTCAAGAAGCCACAGCGGACATTGCAAGGAGCGACCATTCTGACACCGAGTCCGTGCTGCGCAAGTGCCGCCACTGCATGTCTCACACAGCCTGGTCTCGATTCGAGATCTTGTCTCTCTTGCTGCCTTCCTAGTCCCGTACTGCGTACTTCGGGGACAAGTCAACTTGTGGTTTTGTCGCGCTTTTCTTTGTTCTTTTCGGTGTGAGACGCGGCTGAACTTTTCCACTTCTTATCCACCCTGAAATGTTTCGTTTCGCCAGACTTGTACTCCGTACACTGCCAGTTACCACCCAGGTACCGCATCTAGGTTAAGCTACAGCACTGCTTGCTACTACTACTGCTGCTCCTACCAGGTACCTACAGTACCTTCCTAGTCACTAAGCCTATAGTGGCTGTGGCTGTGGCTGTGGCTGTGGCTGCTGCTCATCTTCGGCCCTCAGTCCTGACTGCTTATCAATCTTTCCTTGCTGTCCCCTGCGTCATGCACACATTACGTGCGGGCTGCAGAGGGTGAAGTCATCTTCTTCAATCTCCTATCTCTCTCTCATTCTTTCGATCCGGAGACTCAGCTCGGTCCAGGGGTCGCACCTTGAAACCAGCTAAGAAGGAAGACCCCGAGCCTTAGCGTTCATCTCATCCACACACTCACACAAGAAGTGGTCAAGCACATCGGGCAACGCGGTCGAAAGCTGGAGACATTAGCCTCCCCCCTTCGAGGCCAGCTCGATTGGCATTCCGTGCACGAAGAGCTTCTACTTTCTCTCTGCTTGGAAGAATTCGTATATCTCCCGGCAAAAAAATGTCGTCATGGTCTCATATGGTCCATAGAGGCGTGGGATCACACCAACATACGTCCGCATGCCACAAATAAAAGCCTACCGGATTTATTTGCTTTCTTTTGAGTTGCTCTCGTCCTTTCCTCGCCGAATCTAATAGCTCTGGTTTAGACGAGCAGGGAGATGGTGTCTGGACAAAGTCATCTCGAGATTGAGACGTACGACGAGGATACCAAAGAAGAAAATTTGCCCTGGAGATGAGTCTCCCAAGGGAAAATTGTACAATGATCAGGGTAAGTTGACCCCTATTTCTTTTGATGCGAGGCGGATGGAAAAGAAAGGTCGTCACTTGCTCCGCATGCCTATGTGCCGAATTCCTCTGCTGAGCTGTTGGCCTGACCTTTTTCATGATTGCGAGATAAGACACGTGGCGGTACAAGAGGCTGTATCTCGCGAACTGGAAGAATGTATGAAAATGGTATCGGAAAAGCGTACCACTGATGGCTTGTCGAGAGACATGACTGGATACCAAGGCGAGTGAGTGTTTGTTCTCGCCACTCACAGCAAAACAATATCACACCAACGTGTCCCTCAAAACCTCGTATTGGGACTAACATCCCAACCCACGTGCGCCTCTTGTGCACGCCTCACGCACATGATTCGAGCCCTCATCTAGCCGCCTTTCACAAAGTGCAACTGTCACCGAATCAAGCATGCGTGAAGGAGGACGGAGGCCGAAGAAAACCTCATCGTACAGTTCGGCTTCTTACATGAAAGATCGGGGTTTCACTGGGGCTTCCTCTCGCTCGGGTGACACCGGAGTGACTTTTTCTTTCTTCTGCGATATACGGGATTCGCGTTGTGCGTCGTACGTCGTACGGGGTGAGATGGTGCCTTGGATGGAGCGGCTGGCTTGTCTGCCGAGAGGTCGGTAGGCGCCTGCGTTTCCAACTTTTTGAGGAACACCGGAGTGAGGATATCGTGACACCGAGGTCCGTGCGTGTGTGCGTTGGTGATATTGTTGCTTTTTGTGACGATCTGAGGGTGGGCTGAGAGGTTGTGTTCATGGCGTTTGTACCGTGTTGTGGTTGGTGAATCTCGACACGGCGTCGATTGATGGGAGACGACGAGTGGGAGTTGGCATGTTTTTTTGATGCTGGACAGTTGGGTGGTAGGATTGAACACAGTGGCCGCCACGCTATGGGGGAAAAGTGTTTAAACAAAATCGTGATTCTCCCTCTGTACGCAGGAGGAATACCAGAACTCCAATTCACGGGACCCGACCCGGTCGACAACCTCGTGCACATACACAGTTCCTCGCCCGTCACGCCAGCATCCATCCATCCCCCTGTCCTTGATCTCTCCTACTAACCCACCCAACTATTCAGGTACTTGTGATCCTTGCGCATGCAAGGTGACCTCCGCATCGAGGTCCTCTTTGCTCCCTCACCCCAGCAAGATGCAGCACGCCCCGTCTTGAGCCATCGCCGTGGATTATCCCAGGGGTAAACGATCACCTCCGGGTATCTCCTGCTAAGAGCCATGGAGGTGTGTAGGTCGTCGGGAATGGGGTCGTGTCCATGGGCCAGTTGGTGACGCTCATGCTGAGCCCGCTGGCGGCGTGAACGCGAGGGGTGAAGTCGAGCATGATTTCGTGGCGTGTATAGCGGGTGAGTTTCAAATCGTGGACGTCATTGTTGTATCTTGCGAGGCGGGACGAGGAT
This sequence comes from Atkinsonella texensis, assembly GCA_001008035.1. Lineage (NCBI taxonomy): Eukaryota > Fungi > Ascomycota > Sordariomycetes > Hypocreales > Clavicipitaceae > Atkinsonella > Atkinsonella texensis. The sequence goes on from KQ061760.1 coordinate 29,052, forward strand.
TGTAGTTGGGGGTTGGTTGTTGTTTGGTCATGGTAGAGGCCAACACTGGTCCCGGGAAGCTTGCTGGCGGTTGCTCAGCGCCTGCATCGTGTGAATACTGACGCACGTTGAGGCTGATGGCAATGTTCCATGGTAGATACCGTCAGCTGGCGAACATGGCCCTCGCCGGATGAAGCCCGTGATCTGGCGCCCGTCCAAGAATAATCGATGGCGATGGTGTCCCGCGCTGTGCCATGCCTCGTCATGATAAATGAGAATTGACACCAGCAAGGAATATCCCAACACGACGATCCTGTCCATCTCAGAGTCGTTCCAGTGACTACCCCATATTCGACAGTAGCCCTTCCGTCCTGCGCTCCCACAGGAAAACGAGGAGCTGGATGAACACCCCGACCTCATGCCTTGCCTTGCTCTCTCGATGACGCCCACTCCGTACCCTCTGCTGAGACGGACAATACCCGTCCAACCCGAAAGCTATCGAGTTCCCCTGCCCAATGCGAGCCGAGGACGTAAACGCAAAGAGGCAGACATCATCTGCAGGATATTTAAATCGGCTACATTTCCATTGATGACGGGCTCCCTGGACCACGGAGCCATGTCTCTCACCCACACGAGCTCGCAACGTCGTATAGGTAGCGAGGTTATACACCGTGGAAATGAGGGTCGACACGAGAAGCTTCGGCGTAGGATGCAGAGTATATTTCGCTGATCCCGAGGGTTGACGAACCGCACGGGACACGTTTGGATGGGATGAGCGTCTCGTCGGTACTGGAGTTGATGCATCGTCAACCTCCCATGACATATACCACCCCAACTCCGCTGCTTCATTGAGAAGATTCGTCCTTCTTTAGACCCAAATGCGTAGCTACTCGCGCACATATATCTACCAGTACGATCATACGACCACGTACACAGGCCGGACGCATATTGTAATTTGCTGGCGTATTTGCACCAACCTCTTCCTGCAACAGGGGGGTCAAGGACAAGACCAGTTGAAGCGTGGGATGGGGTCATCGAATTCAACTACATGCCGTTTTTAGCAGTCCCCTGCTATGATCGGATCGGACTTGTTCAATATATCGTGAACGCGTTGTAGCTGGGTCAAAGTAAAATACTGAACAAAGCCTAGTAATTTCTCCGTTACTTCAGCCGCAAAGCTTTCGGTCGAATCACTTGCTTATTACCATCCAACACACTAAAAATAAATAATCACTCAAAAAGACATTGTCGTCCCTTGCCTGAATATCAGAAAACATATCAAAGGGGGCGGACGAACGCCCATGTGGTCAAGGCACTTCGTCATACTGGGATGCCTCGTAGCCCAGACTGTGCAATTCCGACACATGTCACATAGAATCCCATCAATAAGAATTCGGAGCCCTGTTTTATGTTGCTGGCACCAATTATACCTCCTTGTAAGATAAGAATTTATTGGGTGGAGCCTCTCACGCAACGCTCCAAGTCTCTTGTTGAAGAAGGAAGACGAATCATTTGGGAAACAGGCAGAAGTCACCAAGGCCATCAGCAGCATCTTCAGACCAGATGAAAAATGACATGCCGCAGGCACTTGCGAAGCACGTCAAAGTCTTTCTGGGTGCACAGCAAGAACCTCCGACGACGTTTGTGCCGTTTGTCCGTCACCTCGCCCCAGCTAAAGCAACGCCTACCTAGGTAGTCTCAAGCCAAGGCAAGTCACTATCCAAATATGTCCAGAAACAACTAACCTATATGGGGATGATGACGGTAACGACAAAGCGATCTGTATATATTGATTTCCCCCGAGAGTCGGCTGACACCGACTTGCCATCATGTTCCATTGAGCAGCGGAGGCAGATTGATCGCAACAAGATATGTTGCATGCCTCGTGGGGCCCGGATTTGCGTAGTCCTAGTTCGGTCGCATTGAATGTAATTTGAAAGCTATTTTGTTCGTCTCCATTTTCAGTCATGCTTGCATCTTCTGGAAGTGAGACCCACGGGTTGGTGGGCAGGGCTAAGTACGAACGACACCAAAGACGCACGTCCTAATGCACACAGGCCAACTATCATATAATCATAAAGAGAGTATCCTTTTATATCATGAATTGTAGCACAAGCGGAGTCGAAAGAATGCAGTCCGAAAGGACTCAAGGCAGCTTGACTGAGCTGAGATACGTAATTCGGTCATATCATGTTGTATGCGTCCATTGCGCTTCCGTACGGAGTACGATAAGCCGTTTGGATCGACAGCACGAAGGTAGGGGCTTCAACCCGAGACAAAGCTTTCCAGAGAGCCGCGGTAGAAATCATGTCCGGATGGTGGTGTAGATCGAAGCCTGTTGGGACTTGTCCGGCGGCGAAGCGGCGAAGCGCCACGGGACGAATGGAGGCCTAATCAAGGATGAACGAACACAATTCGTACATTCTTGGCGTGAGGAATATAGTCTCTTCCGGCCCATCTCGCGATGAAATGCTAAGCTAGTAAGATAGCTCATCCAATGAATTGTTGGTGTTCTTAGATCATTGGCGGGGTGCACTGGGCTAGGGTCTAAGCGTTGCGTCCCTTGCGCCATTATTTCATCTCGATGGCTTCCTTCGAGAATGACGGTGTAGACCACAATAGCATGTGGAGAGCAGCCACTTTCGAAAATGGCCTTCCCTTGTGCGGGAGGAGAGTTTGACCCTGAGACCATGAATTGAACTTGGCTGAAGGTAAAACACACTTGTCGATGACGGTGGTTACGAGGAACCCGCCTGCATGAATGAATGAACTGGATGAACCGCCCAGCGCATCAAGCGCCGGCAACGCCGCTAGCAACGACCATATTCAGTCGTCATCGGTGACGGAAAAAAAGCTTCATTAGCCCATCCTGGTAACATGGGGACAAGACGGAGAACGGGTTCGAGTCGGCGAGGCTCACAGGACATCCAGTACGGGGTACTCGCGTATCAACATGCAACACTCTGTGCAGGAGGCACGAAAGATAACGAGATCTAGGAAGGAGGAGGAGTCAGCTTATTATTATGCTGCTGGTGCTGTAGTTCTGTTTCAAAATAATGCCACGCTGAGAAACTAATCACGCAGTGGCGATATTTTGATTATGCGGTAGAAGCTAAGCCTAAAGAGGGAAGATATGGGCCCTTCACAAGGGCAACGAGGGAGGCAAGGAGGTTCCCAAGGTTCCGATTGGTATCAGAGCTCTAGATCGACCAAGGTCTTAATTGATGAAAGGTACTGACTGATAAGGTTTTTTTGGTTACCAACTGATGAAGCTGCTAGCCATTTTTAGTTTGGTGATCGATCAAGACCTTAATTAATCAGTACAATATCTATTATGGTGCTTTTCTGAAGCAAAATGCGTGGTAAAGTACCTAGGTACTTACTACTGACAATGGGCGGCTCTGCGTCGTCAGTTCACCCATGACCTGGTTTCTGACTTGGATGCTATGCGACTTCATGTAATAGTCCGTACTCCCGTTCATTGATAGTCTACCAAGAGTCCTAGAGCATCACCGTATTTACAGTACTGTATCCCTTAGACAGTCTTCAGGACGAGCTTATAAGTCAGGACCCGTTTATGCTAGGTACTAGGGACCTAGGTACGTGATCTGCAGAAGATGCTGGTTTAGCCAGTTACTGTAGTTGATATCAGGTAGGTAGTGACTTCTGAAATAGTGGAGCTTCTATCGACGTCGTAAGTATCTGCTACAAGCTTACATGTAATTGGCTAACATCCTGGTTGGTACCACTTTGCGGCGTGATGGCTGTCAAAGGGATGTAACTTAGAGGGCAGGCGCGACTTTCCACTGCCCGCCCACCTGGCGCTAGTCCCACCGCATTGTTGTGGTTGGGATGAGCAATCTCGCCTGGAATTCGAGCCTGGGCGTGCTTATGCTTGCGCTTGCGCGCGCCTGCCCCTTTGTAAGTTTGTAACTTGTAAAATGCTGGTACATCGTGTCGGGCCAGGACGCCGGCACATACCCGGTATAGTATGCACGCACATTTTAGTCCAAGTTGTTCCTTCATGGCTATGCCGAGCGCCCTCGGTGATTAATTCAATCCACTTCAAGGATCCAATCTCCCTCCCTTGGAGCTAATATAATACGCAGTTGCCAAGCGCCGGCATCAATTTCCACTCGTGAACGAGATTCGTGAACGAGATTCTCACTCTCTCAAAAGTGCAAGTACTTTCCTCGCGAGCTGCAGACCCGGCCTCAGCTCCTTTGCCTTTTCCCTCGAGTTAGACCAGCAGGCATCGCACTCCCGTGCGCAACGCTCCTGCCACGAACGGGCAGGCTAAGCTCTCAGTCGCCGGCAGTACCTAACAGGTGCAGGTGCCTACCAGCTGCCAGCTGGCCAAACCTGTTGCACACCTCGTACCGATTAGACTCGACCTTGGTCATTGATCAATCCAGTGTAGGCATCACGCTTGACAAAGAGACAAGAGACAAAGAGACGAGGCTCGAGCCAGAGAGCCTGCGAAAAGCACCTTGCAGGACGAACCAGCCGCCAACAGACGAGAGTGGATTCCGATTGACCCCCGTTGAGGTTACCCGCCCTGCGGCGAACAGCGTTACACCTTACACCACGCTTGCACGCCTGCGCGCTCACCCCAGTAATTACCGACCAGAATTGCGTGAGATTGACACGAGTGCCATATCCACAACGGCCGGAGCGACAAAGTGGTTGACTTTCCCAAAACTCGATTAATTCGCATTGCATCTTGACTGCGAAGCAGTTACTGAGAAATCATCGCAACGACCTAGCCCGCTATCTGCTGTCGACGTCAACCCTCTTGGCCTCTTGGCGCTCCTACGAGACCTCATACCCTCGTCGCGCGCTTCGTCGGCAAGTCTGCAGTCTGCAGTCTGCAGTCTCCAGCCTCCCATTTCCCGCGAAGCCGCCCCGTTCAATTTGCCCACTCGAACGCCAGGCTTGTCCACCACTCAGGGGCTCGCAGCATATTGGCCTCGTCGCTGGACGAAACAACAAATTGTCTGTGGTCCGCGACTTCTTTTTGCTGAAACCATGAAATAACGGGGCCTGCATCATTGATCATTGACACAGCTCTGGCCGGACTTTCTTCCTTTTGCTGCATACGGTGCACACTCAAGCCTTGCCCCAGTCCCGTGCTACTGGCTCGTTGATTCCGTTCCGTTTGGCTGATTCCCGTTTCCCCGTGTTGCGTTTCGCGCGTTGATGCAAAGCAGAGCAACACAACGCAACGCAACATAGACGCATCGCAGCGCCTCGCAGCTGTGGAAAAGGCTGAGGTCACCACGTAACTCCTTCGGCCTCGTCCCATCTGCTCACTTCCTAGTTGTTGGGATATTGCTCAGCCTTAATCCCGAAACGGCCCTGATAATATCCTTACTGTCCCGGTCGTCGTCATCTCACAGCGATAGGCTTCCCACTCAGGTGCAGCAAGGGAAGATGTCGGCAGCCCTACAGCCAGTCCCTCATCAACCAAGCGCCCTGGCTTCGCCTCCATTGAACCCGACCTCCAGCCGACAATACGGCTCACCGCATTCTTCTCCAAGCCGGGAAGCCTACAATGGCCATCAGGCTGCAACCTCATCCCCTTCGTCGAGGCGGCCGCCCTCCCGCAAGACGAGCGGAAGTGCTGGCACTCACTCTGCCGACCCTAGTGTATCAAGATCGAGCCGTAACGGTACAAACCCTTTGTCTCAAGAACAGCGTACGCCTAGATCCGAACGTCCGACGACAATGCCTCCTGCTGCTCCTCCGCGGACATCGTCTGCCCAACAAGGTCTGATTGCCGAAAGGAATCAATACTCGAATGATGCACTGAATAGCCCCCGGGGCCATGCACACGCGGACGGATCACGAACCGGGTCGCGGGGTGACATAAATGGTAGTTTTGATATCCCGAGAACCAAACGAGCAGCACAGACTCATCAGACACAAGTGGAGGCTCGTCCATCTAGCAACAGAGAAAGTCGAGCACAAGATATGTCAATACCCATTCGTACGAATCCTGCAACGAGCTCAAAACATACGCACGAGGCGAGCGATAATCTGGCACGAGCTATTTCCGGAGCCCCGACACAAAATGGTCGCGCCAGCCATCAGGACTCATCTGATCATCATGACCCAGCACCTGCCCCTGTTGTGGCCATGAGCGCGTCAACCGAGGAACGCCGTGGTGGTCGCAGCAGACAAGACCACAGCCGCAGCCACAAGGGTACCACCAAGTTCGGTGATTTTATTCTCGGAAACACAATTGGTGAGGGAGAGTTTGGGAAGGTCAAGTTGGGCTGGAAACAAGACAGCAGCGTTCAGGTACGTAATGAAACGTTGAACATCACGGGCTAGGTCTTTGGAACTCCGCTAACGATGGCTGATTTCTTCTCCAGGTCGCTATCAAGTTGATCAAGAGAGACACAGTGGGCGGAAACCCGTCCCGTTTAGGCAAAATTAGACGTGAAGTCACCATTTTACGAGGCGTTCAGCACCCCAATATTGTGCGATTGATTGACATGATAGAAACGGATCGGTACATTGGCATTATCCTCGAATATGCATCTGGCGGAGAACTTTTCGATTATATTCTGAACCACAGATATCTGAAAGACCACTCAGCTCGTAGGCTGTTCTCTCAACTGGTCTCCGGAGTTGGCTATTTGCACAAAAAGGGCATAGTACACAGAGATTTGAAGTTGGAAAACTTGTTGTTGGACCGCAATCGCAACATCATTATTACCGATTTTGGCTTCGCCAATACGTTTGATCCAAATGAAGAGCTTCTGGAGGAGGAGGAGCTTAACCTCACGGACCGTGACTTTGTTAAGAGGCTGGGCCTAGACAAAATCAAACCTAATGGAATGAGAAAGGGTGATTTGATGCAGACAAGCTGTGGTAGTCCTTGTTATGCTGCACCAGAGCTAGTAGTGAGCGACTCGCTCTACACTGGCAGGAAGGTAGATGTTTGGAGTTGTGGCGTCATTCTGGTGAGTGAAGGGATCCCACTTACATTTTCAGTCTTGCGTGGTTGCATCTGAGGAACGTCTTTAACTTGTTGCATAGTATGCCATGCTGGCAGGGTATCTCCCGTTTGATGACGACCCAGCAAACCCCGAAGGAGACAACATCAACCTGCTCTATAAATATATAGTCTCAACACCCCTCACCTTCCCTGAATACGTCACACCACATGCTCGAGACCTATTACGACGAATCCTGGTTCCTAACCCGAGAAAGCGAGCTGATCTGTTCGAGGTAGCTCGCCACAGTTGGTTGAGTGAATATGCGCATGTTGTTGAGTTTATCACTAGCTCTACAACCCTTCCGTCAGATGTCCAGAACGCCACAGTCACTACCCACGAGTACGTTAATCCGTCCGTGGTTACCAGAAGTGCTTCTGTTCGAGAAGCGCCGAAGCAGAAGCCTTCACTGCAGGCTACTGTTGGCGGACTCGCCAAAGCGCACGCCAAACTTGACCCCGAGGTTGAGCCTTACCGAACACCAAAAGATGCCAAGCGCCGAACTGTCCAAGTTGAGTATGTTGCGCCAATTACACAGACACAACGTGGAGGAGATCTTGCTGTTTCACGGCCACCGGTTTCTCTTAATCGAGAACCCGAGGAGAGCCGCCCAGTCTCAACTGCAAGAGACAAAGCCCTCCCGCAAGAGCCACAGGATGTCTACACTAAGCGGGCACCCGGTGCCCAAACTTCCGGGGCAGTTCGCCCTCGAGACACACGTGCGACAACGGACAATGCCTATATGACTGGAACAGTAACTGCGCCAAGACCTCATACTGGCGGCTCTATGCAATCGGCCGCCTCCATGACCTTGCAGTCACGGGGCAATTATGGGCAGCCTGCTCCCCCAACATTAGCCGATACCAACGTGCAGGGACGTATTCAGCAGCCAGCCAATGCTGCTGCTGCTGCTGATGACGACGCCATGGGCCGAACGAGTACGAGTATGCCACCGAAATTCGCTAGAATGTCGGGCTTGCATGACGGACGGGCCAACGAAGGCCGCGGCCACAAACGATCAAGCACAATAGGGGACCTTGGATCGAAGCTTCTGGGACGCAGCGGCTCTGTTTTTGGTGGACGAGGAAAAAAGAAGCCAGAAGCCCAGCAGCCTGAGAAGTCCAAGAAATATCCCCCTGTTAGCATGGCCAACGCCATGACACAGGGAGAAGACTCAGCGTGTAGGACCTCGATGGATTCGCGAGCCTCTCGGCGGTCTTTTTCACTGGGAATAGGAAAGAAGCGAAGTGGCAGCATGACAGGATCACAGGCTTCTACTGAAAAGAAGGATGGGAAACGGTTCTCTCTGCTACCGACATCCTTCTCACTGAAATCTATTGGTCTGGGTAAAGAATATCCTGAGCGCATGTCTTCAGAGGTCGGCTCTCATACAGATTTGGCAAGCCATTCCGGTCGACTCGATACTACAAGAAATGTGACAGCTCCTGAGCATGCCAGAGGCAGTACTCCTTTCTTCGACGATGCGTATGGCCACAACGGGCGACAAGACACATCCAACTCCAGTCCTGTACGCCATCAGCGCTACGCATCAGCACAACTAGACAACCAACGACCAAATGCTATCCCGCCTTACATGCAGTCCGACTCCCATTTCAACAGCGGCTCAGAATCATCGCTAGATACGCGACGGCCGCCAACAGAGCCGCAGACCAGATCTCGAAGCTATGTCTTCTCAGATGTAGACAGTCATGAAAACCGACAAGCTACCACGAGTCGCGGAACACGAGGTGTGCTGCAGAAGAACCACAAACGTTTTACTGACGCCTATGACCAAGACGAGTATCGGGGTCATGAGGGTAGCAGCGGAGCTGCCAAGCGAGTCATGGACTTTTTTAGGCGACGAGGCAAGGCTCGACATGCCGGGGAAGAGCGATCATGAAAAGTCATGCCCAAAAGTCCATGACGAGTGATGGTTTGGATCCGGGGCCCCTGTTCTTGGTTCGAAAAGAAGAACGATAACAAGCCGTCATGATTGACGTTTGTGCACTCTTCAGAATACAAACTTTGATCTCCGTCTGGCATTATGGGGTACAGTACTTCACGGATGCTGTGTGAGACGGGTTTTACTGCGCGCACCTTGACGCCCAGTTGTCGTCCCCTGGCGTCTAATGCCTGGGTCCAGTCGGCGAAAGGGATTTTTTATCTAATTTTCAGCATCAAGCTCCGAAAGAAAACTCACGGTACATCGCGGCCGTTTGGTTTTTTGCACATTACATCTCATAGCGCCGGCAGGAGGTTAGACGTGTCACGGTTATATTTCCCAACACATTTGGCCATATTCGGTCTTCGTGTTCTTTGCCCCTTTTCGATTTGGTTGCAATCTTTTTCTTCCAGTTTGCAGTTTCCTCGTTGTTTCCCTCCCAACCCTCTGTAATTCGACCAGAATGATACCGCGACATTAATGGCCTGTTTTTGTTTTCCATCTTGGAACGAGGCTCGCGATTGACTATTATCGATCCTCTTTGATTGCAAGTGTGCCCTGTTGGGCGCATATACAACTTGTAGGCTGGAAGAAGAGCCGGTCCGTTTAGAAACGAGCCTTCTGAAAATAGCACACTCGGGATGACATATCTGCAGTGTCCCTCTTGTTTGGAACGTGTGCTTGACAGCATTATTGAAGCGAGCAGTCAAGGCGTGTTCTGAACTTCTTTTCTCCCCCCCTTTTCTTACGTAGTTGAAATGGCTTTGGGGGTTACAAGGGGGAAAGGGGTGGTGGTGGCATGTTTGAGACACATTAAATAAAGATGCGGTGAAATCGGGTTCATTTCTATGATTAATCTTGAATTGACATGATTACGATTATTATGCATTTGTCAATCTAACCTTGTGTGCCGCGACTGAACTAGACGTAGTCTTTCGCAGACTGCATCGATATGTGAACTGAGGCAGTTGTCCTCCAAGCTGCGTTTCTGTCTCGTCCAAGTAGAGACAGATGTTGAGCTTTGTTGAACAACGTCATGGCGGTGTAATATCTCGTTGATTCCGAGCTGGCTCCAACATGGTACTGACGGGATCATACACCAAGTCAAAGAAGGTGTCCAAGGTACCTCTTCACCTCTTCTATAGTATTAATCTACACTATGGTAGAAGTACTAGCAGGCATCCGTGTTGTAGAGGCACATGGTGCATCTGTAGGCTCCTTAGCCTCTTGACAGCGATTAAAGGCGTTTGTTCGCGAGGCTAAGGGCCTCACAACTTGGCTGCTCGAGGCTGCTTGACTGAATCTGCAGCCCTGGTAAGTAAAGCAGTGTGACTACCATGGCTATCGTTGCTATACTCCTTGCTGGGCTGTAGGAGGCCAGACCAAAGCTTATCTTTGAAGGTTGACGAAAATCTTCCCGGGGCCGAGATGGCTCTCCAGTTAGAGTCTCTTGTCCCCGATACTTTTATATCGCACTATAATACCAAGAGGCTAGAAGTACCGGATTGTCTGGGTTGGGTACAGTAGTCACGTCAAAATTGGGCGACAAGGAGATAAGGGGCTGGATGGTCCGGAGATAGCATCATCCCCTCTCAGCCGCACCTTTCCGAAAGCAAGGCAGACGCCAAGTTGCGTCACAAGTCGCACTGTGGCTGCTCAGAGATGAAAAGGCCACCGTGATATAATTACATGAAAGGCGCCGCGTCGTGTCGAGGCCCAAGGCAAGGGATCGCCCGCACGAACTGGACTTGAACGGTGCAACGGGTGTGACGGGTTCCCTGGACACGGCACTTGGGTGCCGAGATTGGTCCAAAACTGCATGTTTCACAGTGTCTCAACAACTTCCTTGTGCGGGGAGGGGAAGTGAGACGGTCTGTCAAGGCGGTGCCGTCGTGTTGCCGGCACCTCGAGAAGGACGAATGCCGACGGTTCGCATTCCGAGCCTCCTCCGCAGTTCCAGGAGACGGGATGCTGGGGCAAGAGAAAACGTGGTGGTGCTTTTTTGCTGCGTCCTCGTCACCACAGACCACAGACCACAGACATGGGCCGTGATGCAATGCAATGGTGCACCGCGAGGCAACTTGTTCTCTGTCTGCAACGCCGCAACGGGAGCCGCCCGTTTCGTGCTTTGCCATGCGATTGGGCCACGGCAGAAACTGATTGCTCGGGATCAGGTTTTGCACTTGGCATTGCCGTCATTCTCGACCTGTTATCATGCGCATCATGCAGGTTTGGTCATGCTTCGACTCCAGTAATGATGAAAATACTCTGTACATTTTATTAGTACTCACGCTGCAGACGGTGACACGCACGCATCCTGTCCGCCACCCCAGCGACGTGCTTGCGCGCTACATCATCATCATGATCGATGCATCGTCATTGTCGCGCCGGCGTCGGTCCACAATTCAGACCCCCTGCAGCCAGATTCCAAGTTTGTCACTGGGCGGTGCATGGGCCAACCCTGATCTATCTAGGCTTCTCATTGGCTGCATCCCAGGTGCCCCTTCCATCAGACGCCTATCCCTCCTTGAAGATAGCGTGCCTTCCTTACTGGGTTCGACGTTTCGTCAATTATCAATTTCATGCTTGTGTGCTCCAAACTCAAATTGCCCATAAATGACACTTGCCCCGTACCCCCCTTCTTACATTCTGCTCCTTGATCTCGTCTCTACACCACTTGTTGGCTGTTTTATCAATCTCCAGCAACGCCCTGGCTTCCGTGAAATCCTAGTTACTAAAACAGGCCCCCCTGTTTACGTCATCTGCTTCGTTTCCGTTACTTTCCACAACCAACGCTTTTCGGGCGCGGTCATCGTGCTGGTACCACTTGTTCGATGAAACAAACCTCCTCTGATCCTCCTGATATAGCCAACAAAAACCCTGGTGCAATACCTCAAACCCATGGAGAGGCTGATCGCTTGCCGTTACAACACTCTGGGCTTCTTCTAGGTGACTCGTCGTCGACTGCCCATATCACAGAGTCTTCAACTGCTCCCTTCTCATCCCACAACAACAACAACAACAATGGCAGCACGTTGGGCGAAGCTCGAAATGGCGTCGTCTTTGACGACAAGGCCGAGAATGCCAAGTTTGATCTCGGTTACACCACCTCACTGCCTCTCACATCTACGCAGACTGAGGGGCAGGGGTCTGTCCTAGAGACCAAGAGGGAGGGTCTTCTCGACCAGGATTCCGCAAACAACACAACCCTCGCCAATAAAGGCAGTCATGGCAACCCTGATGGCTCTGATGACCAGACCAAGAAGCAGAAGCGGACTTTCGTGGAGGAACTCCGTAGAACTTTTTGGCTTGTTGCTACCCATAGCTGGATAAATGTCCTGTTGGTCTTTGTTCCAATTGGCATCGTCGTCGCCAACGTGCACGGTGTTCACGGCGGCATCGTGTTTGCCATGAACTGTATAGCCGTAATACCTCTTGCAGGATTGCTCAGCCATGCCACCGAATCCGTCGCCTCCAAGATGGGTGATTCTCTCGGCGCCTTGCTCAATGTGACATTCGGCAATGCTGTAGAACTCATCATTTTCATCATCGCTCTCGTCAAGAACCAAATCCGAATTGTGCAAGCATCTCTTCTCGGCTCCATCTTGGCCAACCTGCTGCTCATCCTTGGCATGGGATTTTTCCTAGGTGGGCTGCGATATCGAGAGCAAGTCTGTATTGTCAAAAACTTGGTGCAGAATATTGTGCAGCATCTAACTGTTCGTGTCCTTGCTACAGATCTATAACAGCACTGTGACTCAGATGAGCGCTTGTCTTCTGAGTTTGAGCGTCATCAGCTTAGTTCTGCCTGTGAGTGAAGGATCTGTTCCATTGACTTTGTTTCGCGCTTATACTGACTGGGTTGTAAGACTGCCTTTCATGCGTCCTTCAAGGATTCGGCTCGAGCTGATGCACAATCTCTCAAAATTAGCCGTGGAACCAGCGTCGTAAGTAACCTGCGTTCGGTAACATGAACTCACAAGCCTCGAATACTGACATGACCGTTTGGTAGGTTCTCTTGCTGGTGTACATCATATATCTAATGTTCCAGCTCAAGTCCCACGCCTACATGTACGAATCTACGCCGCAGCACATAGTGGATGCAGAATCGACACCAGGCCCAGCGGCAGCATGGTTGGATACTTCCAGCAGCTCTGATTCGGATTCTTCATCTAGTTCGGACTCTGATTCCTCCAACCAGTCTCGTGATACCATCAGCCGTAAAATGAAGAAGGTGCTTCGTGGAGGCCGAAGAAGAAAGTTGTCCTTTACCTCTCAGGACACGAATGACGCCAAAGCTTTGCGAAACGGCTCCGTTGTATCAGGAACTGGGAATCCCAGCCCCAACGAGGAAGCCATTTCCGAAGCTTCATCTTCATCGCGCAAGCAATACTTTCCTCGCATGGTTTCGAATGATGGCGGCGATACAACTGATGAAGAACAGTTGAGTCGGTCCAAGAAACATCGAAAGCATCGACGTCCGCGCAGGAAGCACAAAAAGAACCGCCACGACCAAGAGAAAGGCAATCAAGAGAAAGGCAATCAAGAGCAAGCGGCCAGAACCAGCAACGGAGACGGCAACCAGATTGACGAATTCTCCACTACTCGTCGGGTCGACTTTGCCATTCCCTCTACCAAGGTCAATTCCTCGACAGTCGCTGCTGTTAGCGGGAGTAGCGACGGACTTGCTACCGCTACCCCTGGTGCACCTAAAAGGCCATTGGCGGCAACCTTCCGGACAATCTCTGCTGTTAAAACACTTGCTCCTGCAGTCTTCATGCAAAAGCCAAATGCGCCTCTTGCAGTTGCCGCCACGCCCACAGGACCCGTGCCCCGAGTACGTTATGGCATACGCCGCACCAATTCTCTCCCTGACAGACTCGGTCATCAACAGCACATTCGCCCGGCAGGTGCATTGTATCCTGCTCATATCCCGCTCATGCCTCTCAATACTGCTGCCACTGCCACCGAAAATCCAAAAGACGTAGAGGAGGAGCATTTGACGCGAACAGCTGCCATTGTCCTTCTTCTTGCAACTACCGGATTAGTTGCAGTGTGTGCCGAGTTTCTCGTTGACTCGATCAAAGAAGTTACGGAAAGCTCAGGCCTTGGCGAGATCTTCATTGGCCTCATTATTCTTCCCATTGTTGGAAATGCGGCAGAACATGTGACAGCTGTGACGGTGGCGATGAAGAACAAGATGGACCTTGCTATTGGCGTTGCTGTGGGAAGCTCAATCCAAATTGCGATATTTGTAACGCCACTGGTGGTCATTTTGGGATGGATTATGGACAAGAACATGACACTGTATTTCACCCTGTTTGAGACGGTCTGTCTGTTCGTATCGGCATTCATCGTCAACTTCCTGGTCCTGGATGGGCGCAGTAACTATTTGGAAGGCGCACTTTTATGTGCCGTATACATCATCATTGCCGTTGTTGCGTTCTTCTTCCCTGATGACCAGGATGCCAATCCCTGGGGACACTAAACAGCGGAGACAATTGCTGGCTGGGCTAAAACACGACTGCTATGAACAGACGATGGATGGAAATGCTGGGTTGAGGGACACAAAAGAACGCGCACATTGAGTCTATACATGAAGCAGGGACAGATTGACACATAGTAAATACGTGAGAATACAGAGATGCAAGTTTTGTGGGTGTATTTTGCGCCGACCCTGCGCTCACCATAACAAAATGTTTTGGAAATAAGGGATTGGAGACTTGCAAACGGATATGCATGACTGAACCAAGGAAAGCCTGAACCCTTGGTCATGTTGCCCATCTTGTCAACGCAGGAGGTTAACGCAGAATGTGTTTTCCCGCCTCAGCCACGTGAAGTGCTCCGCCACGAACTACAACATGTTTGTGCATAAGTGGCTCATGCAGTGGCGCTAGAGGTGGAGGACGCCTCTAGCATGCCTTAATGCTGAGTAAATGAAAAGCTTAGTGGCAAAGTGGCACGGGCAGACAGGCAGGCGCACACAGCCACACTTCGTACACTCCCCGCGCATGTCACTTCTGCATTTCTTCGTCTCCTCAAGAGTGACGTAATCTGCACCACAACTGCATCCTTGGACTTCGTCCCACGTCAACTGCATCTATTTGGGCGACTCAAATCCACCATTGGTCTCAAAAGCTCATTCCACGCAGCTCGCCTGGGTAAACTCAGTAGTTCTGCTTTTCAAAATCGCAAGAACACAAGGTTGGTGACTGATAATCGACTTGCCGCGGGTGTGGCGCATGCTGATGAGAACAGCTGATATCGAGACAGCTGCAACTGCAACTGCAACCACAGCATTAACAGTCAGCAGCCGCCAGAGCTTGCTCAGAACGATGTGCTTCGGGAGCAAATATGAGAAGAATAACGATCTGCCACCGAGGCCAGCCCAAGGTCGGAAGCATCAACGGCAGCAACAGCAGGAGGAGGAGGAGGATAATCCGCATATCTCTGTAGCTACGGCTTCGGTCCCTCCCCATCACGGTGCTTGTCCTTCCTCTCGCCATCCGGCGCCTTGTAAGCCAAATGAGTATATCCCTCCATCCGAACCGCCCCCAGGCCAGCAGTCGTACGCTCCTCCTCAAGGACAACCTCCATCCCATCAACAGCAATACGCGCCTCCCATGGGACCCCCTCCCAGTCACCAAACGCAATACGCACCTCCGGCAGGGCCCCCTCCGCAGCAATTAGATTGGGCAAAGCCACCAGCAGAGACACAGCCTTCGCAGAAGAATGCAGATCACGACTGGGAAGCTGCCGTTCCTGATACTTCCTTGTTCCCGCCCCCGCCAGCAATTTTCAGCGGTTATGACGCTTCGCCAGCAAATAATGCCACCGAGGCCGAAGCCGAAGCCGGAGAGGAGTGGTGTGCTCAGTACCCTCTCACTCAGCCCATGGTGATCGATGCACCAGCAAAGACGGCCCTACAGGCAGGTAACATACGACTGATAGACCCCGTTGATTTTAAAGGGAAGCTGGAATGGCTGGGCCCTGGCCATTGGCAGGGATCAACTGCGGAAAAGTCACCCGACAGGTGTATCATCGGTTATCCGCCATTGTATCTCGTGAATGAGCATGACCCAACCCGATATGGTACCCCCAAAACCATATACTACGAAGTCGAGATTCTTCCCAGAAGTCGCAATAATTCTCTCGCACTGGGTTTCACGGCACTGCCTTATCCTTCCTTTCGCCTTCCCGGTTGGCACCGTGGCAGCCTGGCTGTTCATGGCGACGATGGACACAAATATATCAACGACCGCTGGGGCGGAAAGAATTTTACGCATGAATTCAAAAAGGGGGAGACGCTTGGCATTGGCATGACGCTCAAACCCAATGGTACACCTCGGCCAGATGTTTCCATCTTCTTCACTCGAGACGGTGTGCAAACGGGGGGATGGGACTTGCACGAGGAAACAGATGCTCAACAAGACTTGCCGGTAACGGGCTTGGAGGGATTTCATGATCTCAGTTGCGCCATTGGAGTGTTTGATAGTGTTGAATTTGAGGTAATTTTCGATCCGGCGAAATGGAGGTATCGGCCGATGTAGGGAGAGATGCTTTTTCATTTCAGCGTGCGACGTAGCCAATATAGCGAGCTACGGGCTTAATGACGAATTCGTTTTTGTGTGGATTTGCATAGCACACTGTGTTCGTGAGAAACCGGCAGTCACAGCCATAAGTTCTGATGTAAGCTTGTCCCCCAGATGCGGCACGAAAAATGGCATGCGCCCCACTTTCAAGTGCCAACCCCAGTTGCCGACCGTTGATGGGGCTGGGACCCAGATCACATCAAAGTCGCACGCGCCTGGCACACAAGCTTCACCATCTTCCCAGAACCCCAGCCTCTCTGCGCAAACCGCTTCGCGATGGAGGTGGACAGTGACAACGAGACACTGAAGAAGATGGCGGCTGGCGAAGCAATAGATGAGTACATTAGCTCCACCCAATGCTTAGGAGACATGATTTACTTTTGCTAATATTATGCTTTTCAGAGGCTCCTGGCTGGATTTGCGAGCTGGTTTGATTTCCCGATTGGACAAGGTATGATGCTTCCACCTTTAGTTTCCCTGGGCGAACCGACGATGATTTGCTGAGCCGGAAACGCTGCAAGGTTGCGCATGATGAATTGCCTACCCCCAAACTCCCGCCGCCAGCGACGTCCATGGACAGCCGTTTGCTCTCTCCGCTGCCCTCATCGCCTCTCGAGCACCCTTCCCCCCAGGAGGCCAGCAAGGAGACCGTGCCAGCAGAGAAGGAGGCCGAGAAGTGTCGCGACCCCGCCCCGGGAGAGCTGCCGAAACAGCTTGGCGACATGCTGGTCGACATCAAGAAGCACCTCGAGACGTTCAAGACGTCCCCGCCGCACACGATCCAACGCCTCGCGGAACTGATTCTCCATCCGAGAGCGCACTATGCAGCTCTCGCCCCGTTCCTGCACGCCGTGGAGCGGGTGGTGCGCGTGACGTCCGGGTCGAGCACGTACCCTCTGCCACCGGCCATCCCAGACATGTCGAGCATGGTGCTGAACGGGGAGGAAAGAGACCCGGGCGCGAGCGTGACGTGGAGGAACCCGACGAACTCGAATCCGGCGCTCGGCACGGACGAAGCCCTCGGCGGCGCTCTGCTGACGCCGATCCCGTGGCTGACGAGACCCGGTGCGGAGGAGATCAACGGGGAGACGACGGCGCCGACGACGCCCGCGGCCGGCGCACAGATTCACAGCGAAGGCACGGAGACGATCGACGGGCCGAACGGCGTGGGCAGCATCGAGACAGTCTCGGTCAGCGTGAATGGCATCCCGTCCACGGGACACACTAGGGGCGTCACGCAGGGGGAACTCCTCCGCCAGGAACAGCGCGCTGGCGTCGTGCCCGTGAACCAACTAGCGCGCGCGCACGAGGCCCTGGAGGACAACACGCACGACAGGGACGGGGACGGGGACCAGGCAGACGACGACGAGGAGGGGGTCCCCCACGCGCGCGGGCCGGACGAGATTGGCGTGGGAGACACGGGGCCCCAGGGCGTCACGACAAGCTACATGAGCGAAGACGGCGTGTCCATGTCCGGAATCGACCTCGAGGCGGCGGTCGGGCGCAGGCACGACGACGAGCACGCGGGCGAGCCGGGGGCCGACAAGCAGAAGGATGACGACGCGAGCAGCACGTCTAGCACTGAGAGCACGGGGACCAAGCGGGAAGCGCAGCAGGAGCTCGAGGGCGGGCAAGTCAAGAGGGTGAAGGAGGACGTGGAGGGTGCGCCGGGCGATGAAGAAGCTGCGGGAGAGACGGAGCCGGTGGGCGGGAGTGGTGAGGCCGAGAAATCCGAGTTGGCTTGATACCTTTTTTTTTTTTTGGTATTTCTGAATAAGCGTTTGGGGGTGTTGATATTTTTCACGGGATGGATTTTGACTACGTGTACGGGATGTCCCTGACCGGATGCTGCAGTTATATACCTGCGAAGCGGCCAACGAGGACATGCTGCATATGCTTCTTTGACGAAAGTTGGTATGCAGGATTATTTTGAGCGTGATAGTTTTTTTTTGCACAGTCATCAGGATGGGAGACAGTCTAAGCATGGCAGCCTGACGTGCGCTCAATGCTGAACGGGTTAGCCTCACTTTATAACCTTGAGAAGGGCTCTATGTAGACGCAGCGCGCCGTAGAGATCTGATACACCACGTTCCCATCGCCATGACCCATGTCGACAAAGCTACACATGCTTATGACGCCCCTAGAAGATCTTAGTGATGCTCTCCCGCACAATGACACTGTTCTGCCTCTCATCCCGCTTGACCTTGAAGAAGCTGTCGCAGAAGTCGCTGCACCGCATGTGCCGCAGGAAGTCCTCGTCGTGGGTGATGACGATGAGCTGGAAATTGCTCTGTGCCTGGCGCGTCTTGATGATGGCGTGCAGGCTCTCGGCCAGGCTCTTGATGTTGTCGCGGTCGAGGTTCGTCGTGGGCTCGTCGAGCGCAATGAGGCCGCAGTTGACGCCGAAGGATTCGGCTAGCGCGAGGCGGATGATGATGCTGGCGAGCACCTTCTGGCCGGCCGAGCAGCGGCCGCGCATGTCCATCTCCGTGTCCTGCTTGACCATGCAGAGGCGGTAGTTGTAGCTGCGCTTGCCCGAGTTGGACTCGTTGTCGGACCGGATGAGGATCGTGTCGATGTCGGTTCCTTGGTACGTGCTCTGCCACAGCTCGCCGGCGATGCGGTTCACTTCGGCCATCTTCATCGAGTGGAACTGCATCACGGCACGGTCCACGGCCGCGCCGCACTGCGCCAGGTCCTCGATGGCGGCCTTCGTGGTCTCGACGCGGATGTGAGACTCGCGGTACTTCTTCTTGGCGTCCTTGTAGTCCAGTTCCCACTCTTGCAGGAGCCGGCCGAGCTCCTCGTCCTTGGTCTTCATGGCTCCCATGACGGATCCGCGCTCGGCTAGGAGCCGGTTCGATTGGTTTTCGAGAACCCGCGCTTCGCTTTGAAGGCGTTCGTAGTCTTCGTGGGCGTTGCGGTCCTCTAGCTCTGCGATGTCTCCTCGTAGCACTTCTAGCTGGCGCAGATGCTTGCGGTAGTTGAGGTTATCGCTGATGTTCTTCTTTTTGCGGTCACCGTTATCAATCTCTTGTTTCAGCTTGTTCGTCCGTACGGTAAGGTCCGAAATCTCCTTGTCGGTGTTGGCAATGGACTTCTCTAGGGCGGCAATCGCACGTTCGTTGGACGCCAGATTGGACGGGCCGCCACGGTCAATGTAGTCCTGGATATCATTGTCTAACATCTTGATCTCGCCGGCCGAGTTAGCGATTGCGTCTCGTTCATCCACAACCACCTGCTCTTTCGCACGCCCCTTGCGAAGAGTCTCGTCGCGAGCTGATCTGGCATCTGTGATGCTTGGCTCAACCTTCTCGAGCGCCTCGTCAGCACGATGGATGATTTCTCGCTGGGCGGCCATGTCTTCCTTCAGAGACTGAATTTGAGACTGAATGCTGGCCTTCTTTTCCAGTTGCCCGACAGCATGGGCGATCTTGTTGCGCAGCTCGCTTCGCTCGAGCTCCAGCGTACTCAGCTGGTCCTTCATCCGCTGTCTGTCCATAGTGAGCTTGGAGATACGGGACTTGATACCCCTGACTTTTTCCCCAGTGCTAGCTTGGAGCTCATGTATCTCGTCTGCGCTTCGAGTGGCGCAACCCGACATTTGCTGGGACATGATGCGGTCCACCTGCCCCTCCGAATCCTTGATGTCTTTGTTTAGCTGAGACATGGTTGAAACCGTTTTAGAAAGGTCGTCCAACTCGCGAGCTCTCTCTTCCTCATCGATGACCCTGGCCTCATGCTCCTCCAGCTGCCGTTCGAGACTATCGAATTCTGCTTCGACAGCCTTTCTTTCATCATGAAGTGATGGCAATTCTGCGCTGAGCCTCTTGTATGTGTCGTAAGAGGATCGAACAGCTCGGAGGGCGTTCAAGCTTACCATGGCCTCTGTCAAATCTTTTTCGACGTCCACTTTGCCCTTGGGATCCAGATTTTTCTCAATCTTCTTGCTAAGACGGTCCAAGCTGGCACTCTGCCCATCATCGAAATGGCGCTCACATAAAAGGCACCGCTTCTTCGAATCTAGCATCCGCCGGCACTTGGTGTAGTAGTCCACGAGCGCATCGAAAAGACTAAGCTCGTTGCGAAGATCCTCAACTTGCTGCTCCATAGCCTCGACCTCACCGGGATAGTCTTCGATGGTTACGCCGTCTCTTACTTCCTGCAGTGCTTTGACAACGTCTTGTTCGCACTTTCCAGCATCGCGGGTTCTTGTTTCTTCAGACTCCTTCAGGGTTCTGAGCCTGTACTCTACTTTTTGTTGCTTCTGTCTGGTTTGCTCGAGAATCTTGCGAGCTTCTTGCAGGGACTTATTTTGGTTGCTGATGACGCTCTGAAATTCGGTGTCCAAGGCGTCAATATCCCAATCACTACCAATGGCAGCAGCCAGCTTTGGCTTCCACGTGTTCGTGAGAGTCTCGAGCTTCCTCTTCCTGTCGGCAACCTCCTTTTTTCTGAAGTCGAGCTGTGCTCTTTCTGATGCTTGACGAGTGCACTCTACGAGTTCTCTGCTCAGCTTCTCGGTCTCATTTTCCAGTTGCCACAACCTGTCGTTCTCGTCTGAGATTTGGCTGTCCCAATTTGACTTTTCCTGCTCAGCTTGTAACCGTTCGAACCTGGAGCCAATGTCCTCAAGCTGTCCATCGAGGATAGCCTTGGCGCCTTCGTCAATGTCGATCAGACTGGCTTCGTTCTGTAGTATGTGGGTGCGGTTTTCGATTGCCCCGATGCGCTGCTTGGCTGATACGCGGTCTTGGGTTCTGGCGGCCTTCTGCCCCTCCAAGTCCGTGATCACACCTGTTGCAGCATCCAGATGCGTCGCATTTTCCCTCTGCAAGCGCTCAAGATCCCTTTTCTTGTCGCTCAAGAGCTTCTGAACTCTCTCATTGAAGGATTTCACATGTTGATCCGTGAGTTCGCCCTCGTAACCGCGAAATCCATGTGTGGTGGCAGCTTCCTGGATCATTTCGGCGCGGGCCTGAAGCTGTCGCTCGTATTTGTCCTTATCGGATTGGTGCTTTCCTTGCTCTGATAGTTTCGTTGATAGATTCCTGCGTGCTTGGGCTAATTCTTGCTGTAATTCACTGTAATGGGCCTTGTTCTGTTCAGCCTCCTCGCGGTACCGCTCCATACTCTGCTCATATTGCTCTAAGGAATTCTCCAGTGATGCATCATCACCGGGCAATTCATCAAAAGTCTGCTTCAGCTCGTTGACAGCATCCTGGCGGTATTCAAGTTGCTCTCGCTTGTTACCAAGATTCTGGACTATTTGAAGATAGCTGTTCGCCTGTTCATGTTTTTGGCGAATCTTGTCCTGGGTTTCCTGCATCTCAGAGGAGAGAGACTCGCATTTCTCACGAGCGTCCTCAATTTCCGCCTGTAAGCCCGTCATCCGCTTCTCCGCTCTTTCGCCTCGATCCTTGTTGACCTTGTTATGTGCTTCATCGGTTTGTAATTTGCCCAGCTGCTCCACATGTTTTTTGCGAAGGACTTTTAGATTATCAATAGCTTTTGTGTACTTGAGAGCCTCGAAGATCTCGTCGAAGCGCTTCTTCAACGCAGCTGGCTCACTGAGCGGCCAAAGAGATTCATCTTGGTGGCAGAAGATGACTGCGTCAAGGATGGCAGGAGACACACCCAGTCGTTCTGGGATCATCTCATCCAACTGCGCTTGCCTGGTCGATGTCGTTGTCCGCTCACCGTTGTTGACAACGACCAGAGAGCAGTCAAGTGTTTTCTGAGAACGAGTTGTCTTCTTGACTGTGAGTTGCAAGCTTCGCGTGGCAACATGTTGGCGATCATTGATGGAACGAAATTGCAACTTTACTTGTGCCATTACCTCTTTCTCTCCACAAAGCTAGTTATTGTAAGCAGCCTATTTAAGGACGACGAATTTATTTATTTATGATATGCGAAATGCAAGCACCGAACCCCTAGAGAAAAGATAGTTCCGGCTCATACCTTTGGATCATGAATGAAAGCGCCGCCCTTGCTGTTGGGCGGCAACTCTCCGGTCGTTGCATATTTGAGACATTCGATGATGGTTGTCTTCCCAGAGCCGTTATACCCGACAATTAGGGTCAGAGGGGTATTAAATTGGATAGCCTCTCGTACGGAAGGACTGAACGAACGGACTCCTGAGATGGAGAGCTTGTCGATTGTGGACATTGTGTATGGCGTTACACATTGAATACACGCCAACTGGATGATTCACGACGGTTGACGGATAGTTTAAGAATGATGCAACGCAGCCTCGGTGTAGCACCTGGACGAGTCGGATAAACGCGCGCCAGGCAGCTGGTCACGCGTTTGGCCGCTGCGCTTCGTGATGCGTGCTCACGTGCGCGGCGGACCTTGACTCTTTCCAAATCGCTCCAGCCTTCGGATCTCTTGCCTGCGCCACATTTGCCACAGCCACAAGCCGAGGTGGGAAACTCAATTTAGGAGGGAAGGGGTGGCTTGGCGGACACGATAAGCTTCTTGGAGTTCGCAGCATCCGGTGATCAAGTTCTGGCATACGTAGTAGGACTTTTTGTTTTGCTACGAGGAATGCAAGACTTTGACGCCAGGAAAGCAATATTTGAAGAGTCTCCCTCAATACGAGGTCTGAGGTGATTGGGGCCGAATGTTTGACAGCGCGGCACAGCTATCTAACGTCTCCAACAGCCTCAGCATTGCTATTGAGTGAGAAGAGGGTTCAATATTCTTTACGGAGTACTTTGGAACGGAGTACTCCGTAGCCTGTTGCCAGAGGTTATCTCCTTGATGCCCAGAAGGCTACACTTTTGTGCCGACAAGGATTATAAGCCAATTAAAACATCAGTATAAGAGGTACTTCTCTGCCTATACTAATTTGTACTATAATACAAGTTCTAACAACGCTTCAGGCTATAAAGGGCTACATCTTACATGCAACATTTGCGCATAGGATCAAAGGTCACTCAGGGTCACTCAGGGTCACTCCACTAAGTTATAGGAGAAAAGTGGGTTGGTACGAAAGTGTAGCCTTCTGGGCATCAAAGAGATGCTCTGCTTTCTCCACAGCACTCAGAATATGAGACACCGACACTAAGACAACTCGGCTAAATCTGGTCCGTAAAGGGTAGTCTTCTGTCGTGTTTTCTCCCAAGCTGTCTCGTGCTGAGGGGCTGTTTCCCGAGTCTGCCCTATTTCTTTGGGGACCGCAAGGCCCCAGTTGCGTACCGATAGGGGTCTAGGGCCAATCAAAAACATCGCAATAAGAGGTGCTTCTCTTGTACGCGTAAATGATACTATAATAGAAGTACTACAACAGTCCAAGTTACAAAGAGTTACATCACACGTCTCGCAGCTACCCTAGGTAGCTAACTGACTTGGAGTCACTCAAAGTCCCGACCGCGAGCCAGGGAAAAAGCGGGGCGAGTGGCTCGTTGGGGCCTTACGGTCCTCAAAGAGATAATAAAAGACAGGCATCTTTTTGGTTTGTGCCTTGACGGAGTAATGGCCGAATAGATGGATGGGATGCGGGTGGAGAGACCAGTTTAGTCCAGGGGGCCATGGCCATGACAGGGAAGGATCCTGGGTCCCGGGTCCCGGCATCCGGGCATTTGGGTTGGGAGCTCGCTGCAAATAGCCAAGAGTGACCCTATAGCACGGCCGGCCAATGGAAGGACGAGGGACGGCTTCTTCATTGACTTCTCCAGCGAGCGCCCCTCCAGCCAACGCCCCTCCAACGCCCCTCCAGCCAGCGGACCATGGCGCAGAGCAAGGCGGGCTACTGGCG